>LUCH01018054.1:0-19472 GCA_013368495.1 Paragonimus heterotremus
ATCAGTAACTTCCCTTACTGTCACTTGATTTGATATAAAATTGTATCAGCCTAAGATGAGAATTTATCAAAACAGTTCTGTTCGCTGAAACCAAAAATGTTTTACAAGACATGAACCTTCTTCATTGCAGTGCTTCAACAAAGCCCTAACGGAGTTGTGTAGCCTTTTGGTGGTGGTTTCAACTGTATTCACACTGCCGTTTTCTTATCCAGGACGTGGCTTATGATTTATGAATCATCTACTGTTTTTTGTACTTCTAAGAAGTTGCACAACGCATGTTTCTAACCACAGAAAAAGTGATCCAATCGTCTAATCTTCAAGTGAGACTGTTATTTAGTAAGATGGCTCCATTAAGTCTAGGCTTATATCTCCGTTAACTGTGAACGGCTTGAGGACAGCCAACTGAATAATGAGCTGTATAAATTTTGATATAGTGAACTCAAAGTTGAAACACTCTTGTTTTGAATATTTCTTTGTAAATTAATCTGGAAACCCTAATGTAAATTAACTTTCGCTGCGAGATTTTAAACTTTCAATGAAAGGTGAATTATTACCAATTAGACGTTAGTTGTAATGATAAACTCTGACAATAGGAATAGCATTATTGACAGTGCTGTACATATGGAACACCATACTTTTGGGTTTGTTGAGCATATCGAATTTAACTGGCGGGACTTTGATTTTTTGTTTCAATAGTCGTCTGTTGCACTCTTACGCAAATAGGTTAATGAGTATTGTGTATTTCATGTTCATTTGTGACATGCTGAATCGGTGTCACTAACACCTTCTTTTTAGGAACTCCAGTACGGTGAACAACAAGAAAGTTACCATTTTGACACCGGATGAAATTGAGGAAGAACTCGTCAAACTTCTGCATAACAGCTTCATTGAATTCTCCGAATCACTGAAGTACGAAACAGTTTTATAAGTCAAGTTTCTTTACCTATGATAATGTTTATTAAAACCACAGAAAATCACCCAGTAGAGCCATCGATATTCACAGAGAAGTGTGCAAACCAACTTGATGTTGGGCCGAATTCGCATAACGTATGACTTCATAACTCATTTGTAATTTCAACCGGCGTAGGCTTCTGTTAGATTACTGCTGTCTATTGTCAGGACGGCGTTAGGTTCACCATGATTAGCAATTAATGTGAGCAGTGCCCCAATTAGAGTTATTTACACTCTTCTGTTCCTGGAAGCTCACGATGAAATCATCGGTTAAAAACGTTATCCGAGGCTCCGCGGTCACTGATGTGCCTGCATATATAACATTTTTTATATAATCTTATTATTATCATCAATTTTTACCTTTTGTGATATATTTGTTTCGGGACATTTCACGTCTCAGCTGAGGTATGCGGCTGTTCGAGTTGCAGTATCTTCTAGTCCAACTCACGGTGGTTAGAAAAGAATAAAACACAATACCTAATTAATCAACGTAAAAGCCAGATTACCTGAGTTTGATTCTGTGTTCTTCTTGTGTGAGTATAAGAACATTCATTTAGATAGCATGGTTGGACAAAATTTAGTTCGCTATCGTGAGCTACGTGAACAAATTAATGAATAAACAGATATACACTTGAATTGGTGCTAAACAGTTTACAAATTCTCTTTTAGGCAATCGGTATTTACCCTTAGAGAATAATGCTGTGAATATTTGAGAAGTAAAGGGTCAATAAACAAACGAACGCAGCAATTAACCGATTGGATGAAAGAAGTGACAATCAGTGAATAACCGACTTATTCGGTATTCAAATATATGTTAATTAATGAGTGATGATGAATGCAATTTTAATAAAAACAAAAGCAGGAGTAACATGAATGTCGTAGAGAAGTGGAAAATCTACTACAGTTTCTAATTCATCTACTTCTGACACGTATCTAAAGCTGTACCAAGATCAATAAAGTTGATTTTTTGAAGTATAAATGTAACTTCCTAAGATGCATTGCTGGAGCTTCTGAAACATCTGTGAGAAAAACTCGTTTATTACAAACCGATTTACTCAAATGCTTCATTGTGGTAACTCTGACTATCCCACATCTGCTACTTAGAATAAAGTTGAGAGGTGGCACCAGAAGACCAGTATACAATGTGCCCATTGTATGGTTCCTATATAGTGTCTTACCACTGTATGCAAATTCCTAAATTAATTTTCATTTGGCGAGCCTCCGTATTGAATCTTTTCTTGGTCCTGAAGGCAGGCAAATTGTTAAGCATGTCCCACCGAGGTTAGTTGATATATATATATATATATATATATATATAACAAGCCTGTTGTTGCTTAGTTCATATTTACGAGGATATTATCATTTCGTTTGTTACGAGTTAACTGGCTTGGCCTGTATGGCCATATGGTGAAAGATGTTTGTTTTAAGATTTCGTTATAAAATATAATGATTTACGTTGAGTATGTGCAACTCGCACAGAAGGAGTCATTAACAGCACATATGTTCAATTGAAGACAAAACAACAGTGACGACGTGAGGAGTCACAGAAAGCTGTCGAGTAACTTAAGGTTCGTATGATTGGAGGTGTAATGACGAAAAAAATCTGATAGATGTCCAGAAATGATCACATATTTACTGTCCCGATTCAAGCCTGAACTGCTCCAAAAAGTAACAATAGAACCATGTTTCGATATCACTTGGGTACATTACAAGTGTATGTGTTTGTTTCTAGCTGAAACTGTTATATATTTTACATGAACAATGACAAAGTTACTTTCAGATATATTACCTGAAAAAATCGTTTTTCATACTTGCATTTTTAGTAAACAGAAGGTCTCTCCTCAAGGCATTGAAGAACATGCGTTTCGGGACATTGTTAGTCGGATGATCGGATTTACCATGACTGATACTCAGTGGGATGAGCTAAAAAAGCATACTGTTTATATCGAACCGGAAGTGATAAACTTCGAACACTTTTTGAACCTTTTTAACCATCCGTAAGTTGCTGCTCCCCCACCCAGCGTTGTTTAATTTACTTACTCGGTTGGTAAATATTTCTTATCCGGAGTCGTTAGATGCTATGTTTCATTGATGTGTGCCTATAGCACAGTGTACAGTGGCTGACAGGTTTAAAGTCATGATCCTTTGTCACACAGTTATTTGCATGTTATCATGTTGATTGCATGGCATGTCCATTGTATGCTTTTACACTGTCACTTGTCGTATACCTTCACTTTTTATGTTCAGTGACGCTAAAACAACCGCTAAAACTTGACAGACTTCATACGGCTGTTCATTAGAATTGTGTTCACTTCTGAAGAATAACTGAATTGGTACCTGCTCAAAGGTAGATCAACATTCGATAGGAGTTCCATAAAACAGCTGGACTCAAGGGACTCAAATAAGCAGAGAAAGTTGTCCTTGTCGGGGAAGTAGCCTTCTTTCAGGAGGTACTGAATAAACGTGAATATGTAAATACTCGTAGACAAAACCGCAATCCCTCGAGTTTAAACAGGAAAACAGCGAATCCTTCGCAAGTAACATGGTCAGAGGACAAATTTATGGCTTAACAAACATACAGTGCACTACATGTTGCATTTCTATTCGAGTGCTATCAACAGGAGGCTTTGTAGGCTGTAACGGAGATACGGAGTTACTCAGTTAGAAAGACTATATTCTGACATTTACAGGCAATAGAGTGATTCTTAAGTGCGTTGAAGGCACTACCAGTAAGAACGCAGCTTGAGACCCAACACGGGCGTGGGGGACACAGACGGTCTTGACACGAACACAACACATGTCAGCGTGATTGGGTAGACCATGAAGACCATCACCAAGTGACCAAAATAACTGATTTACGCAACTGTGGCGTTTTGCGATTAAAAGTGATTGGTTACCATCCCCATTAACTCTCCCAGCCACCGGTCCTTATGATCACCTGAACCTAAACCCGGAAGGCAAACGTGTTCTATTTGGGCTAGCTTCGTTTTAGTTGATTTCTATTATCTCTACTAATTCGTATGATATATGACCTATTCAGCTTCCTCGTTGGTGATCAGCGTTTGCAGAAGGAGGCGATTATTTTCCATCCGTTGTATATGATCTGTTCACCTAAGTCTTTGCGCGCACAAGACTGAACAAACAAACTCAATTCTCAGAAGAGTCAATTGAAACTATACACACTGAACACGTTATTCTGGTTGGAAACCTTACGAATAAACACTGACCGGTGGTAACGTACGACGAAGGAACACTGTACATTCCAATATAGTGACAATAATTGGCCATTATTAATGAAGCCAAAACTAAATGAGTATTCACAGCTTTTTGCAGATAAGTGTAACCCGCAAAATTAAATGTTAACACGACATCATCAATCAACTGCCTCTATCTGACAAAATAAGTCTGTAGTTAAGTGGTTGTTACTATTCCCTTGCAATAAGCTTATTTGTGTACATCCCTTCCACCATAGATTAACACGTTGGTACCTCATTTTGAAGAACAAATTGTATGTTTATTGTAATGATCGTATACTTATAGATGACAGCAATGGACGCATTGAATTTAGTGTTTAATTCAGGCCATAAGGCAGCTTGTGGAATGTCACAGAAATCGGGTTGGCTGGATACTTAACGAAACGGAACAATGTTTGCTTCCGTCGAACTTTTTTTGTTTATTTTTGATTAACACTTTTACCTTATTTCAAAGTTATTGTTCGTTCATCTTTCAGTTTGATTACTGTTGTCAGTGTTGTTGAATACGAATGAGGAGAAAAACTAATTTATTGCACGGTTATTCTCAAAGGGTATAAACGCCGTCACATCAAATTTTCGGTCTAGTTAAATAGAACTGTGCTTACACAGAGTAGGTATGTTCTTTTCGGTTTCACTTACAGATCCTTTGTCACTCCACTTCCAGTGATAGTTCTTCTGTACGCTAATCTCCTTGTGACATCGACTAACTTCGAGTTAATTCATTCATGACGTGTTCAATTTAATTAAAGAAAGGTCTTATATACGCCTTAACTAATTAGGGCTTAAAGTTTGGAACTTTTTCGTGGAGATTGTACACTAACTAGGAAGTAGTGAATGCAACAGTTAGACAGTCAAAGATAATGGTTCCCTGCGGTTACTCGAGATCCTCGATTGCAGCTGTCCCACTCGTCTAGGTGTGAACAGATTGACAGTATTCAGTTAAGATGTAACCTTGCATGTTTGATCTCTGTGAACATCTTGGGGAGCAAATGTTGAAAACAGTGATTTCAAAGTTTTACTAGCAGACCTCATCCTCGATTGCTCGGTTAAATACCTACTGGTCGTCATGGTCAGTGCTTCGATTAACTGTTGTGTGTTTGCATCTATAAGATGGAATAGAACGAACGCTGTCTAAATACTCACTTGTTTACGTGTACGTTAGATGTGTGAAACCGACCACACCACTAGTGGTCGTGATGCGTCTCATCCGGTGCATCTGTTTACTTTATACGATGTGAGTTGGCCTGCGACATAGACCGTGTGCAGGCGTTGTTATACTGAGGTCGAACGAGCACAAAGAAATGTTTATGAATGACAGCAAGTTGCCTTTCATCCAAAATGCCGAAACTCCGGTTCATGTAAGCACGGATTACCTTTAAATCAAACAGTACGAACGATACGGTAAAATATCTCAGTGTTAGCTCAGCACTTCGATTCAACGAATACTCTGTAAATGTTCCAATGAAACTAATTCACTTCTTTACGATAAACCTTTATGACGGTGAACAGTGAGTACGCTCTCCCGAAAAGTGCTAAACGGGGAAAATGTCACAGTCTGTGAATACACATTGAAAGGTTATGGAAAATTCAACTAACAACAAACTCGAACTTTAATATTTCTCAGACAGTGACAAATGCGAGATAAATGAGTCGTCATTGTAAACACTTGTTTAATTAGTTTGACTGAAAAAATGTAAAATGGTCCTATTCCGAATCAAATGATAGGAGATAAGGCCATTTTTAATAACACGTACAGTAAGATATTCCAATTAGCCTTGCTCATTGAATGCTTTAGGTATTGGGTTACTTCAAATTAGATCCCTAAACCTTGATTCATTGGTGTATTTGCGGTCATACAAGCAGACCACGCACATATGTACGACGGTATGCATACTTAAAAGTAGTGTAGTGAAATGGCTGAAGATATGATAGTATGCATATTCATGGTTGGTGGCATTCATTTCGAAATAGCCTGTCACAATAACCGAAGCTAAAATACGCCTGAGCTCAATCGTCACATTAAATGACTTGCGTCGCAGAGCTTAGGCTTCCACCCATGCACCTCATATCCAGTCTAAACTCAAAGGAATAATATCCGGGAGCATGTGAGTGGGGGTCTTTGGAGTTCAACCGGCAATTGGTGGTTAGCCAGATGGCAAGATAGTATAGAAACGAAATCACTTTTTCTCGGAAACAAAAAAAATAATGAGACTAAACTAATGAAACCCAGGCAAGCAGGAAAGGCATTGAAAATGTGAAGCAAGAACACTTTTATTGATACTATATATAGTGCTTCTTTCTGCCTGCCATTAGAAAGAAAAATAACTAGAAGAAACTATTTGACTGAGAACGAAATAAAGACCTCATCATACAGTACTTTAGAAAAGCTGAGGAATAAGAAAGGTAGAAGTTCAACATGATCCAAATTTTCGGAAAATGTATGTGATTTATCAAACGAGGTAGGTCATTGGTTAATACAAACGAGATAATATAGAAGTAACTTAACTTACTTGCGTTTAACGTTCCCGCTGTCTCTTATTTGATGAAGCTCTATGAGTTCATTGTTTATCTATTAATCTGCAATAGTCAGCACATTGGCGGCCGCAACACCATGCGTGTATAACATTGTGACCCATGACACTTACAGTTTATTTGCTCACCGTATGCCTGAATTCACTACCACACAGTTGTTGCTCATCGAACTTCCGGACAGTCTTTCTGATTACATTCTTCCAGATGATTTAGTTTTTGATTTTATCTTACTATTATCTAAGGACGATGGTACATTGCAAAAGACTTGGTTCAATAAAACTCCCTTATCGCTACTTCTGGCCACCAGTATTTCGTTTATCTGCTTTGAGCTGCCAATACAACAACTAATGGGTCCGTTCGTCAACCCTTCTAGGCGTACACTTAAATATGTATGCATTCACATACATATTTATATAAGAATAGTGATAACCACATATGCGCGTGGTAAGCATAAATGCATACACGATTATTTATCTGCGGGCAGTATTTCCCTATCACTTTCAAAAGTCACGAGTGATCGTCGCATAACCGTGATTTGTTTCTAGATTATCAATTCTATTCGTCAGTGAAAAACGTTGTTCTCACCGTTACCAACCTTATAAATAGGCGGTCCACACTAACTTTTCCAGAGTCTGACGTGAAACATACTCCCGATAAGAGTAACCAGATGACTACCACGAATCGAAGTACACAGGGATCACAATTGGTGACTTTGAAGTTACTGAACTTCAAACCAACTGTGAGAAATTAAAAAATACTACTGTAATGGGCACTGAATTGACTGTTCTGTCTAGCATCAATTTCGTTTTATCCAAACAGTTTCCTAGCGACCAATCCCGCATTGGAGAGGAATGGGGTTCGAACAGGAAATCGCAGTTCAACAATTTCACAAGGTACATTGACACAGATGAATACTCAGTACAGAAAAATGTGTTTAGTTTATGATATACTAGTCTGAACCAGAAGTTTAAAACAAGCGAACAAAATAAGCTTACTCCTTAAAAAAATGTAACAGTAGGTAATAAAGAAAGTTTTGCACAGTTTATTACGAGAGCACACTTCACATTCTCAACAGGTACATGCTGCAACATGCGGATCCATCCAGAGAAGAGTTCAAACACGAGCAAACGTGCTACAGCTACCAGAACCATCACTCAGCGATAAGATATTTTTGCACACAGGGAAGAGTCCCACAGTTGTTAATTACTACCACCACCGGGACCTATTGTTGTAAAAGGCTTGCTTATGGTTTATAGGTAGATCACGATTTTTTGGCCTGATTGGAAGGGGGTTGTATGACCTTCGTCGAACCCAGAAAAAACATGTTAGTTAATCCGACTGTGAAACAGCCGCTGTAGTGTGCTTTTGCATTTGTTAGTGGATTTTGGGCTCAGGTTGTGATGGACTGCACGAATTTTGGTTTCCATGGCTGCAGTTAACGTGTTTTAAAAATAATGGTGAGGCTTTCCCTGTTATATATCTTCAGCAGGTAAATCTCCTTTTACGGAACCATAGACTGGCGCGCAGTTCCTATGAAATGTCATTATTTCTATCCATTCTATATTGTAAGCAGCTTGTGTTGACATAGTATATTGCAGCACTTCTTTTATGAATGTGTAAAAGAAAACAGAGTTTACAAAAATATATCAAATCCTCAGTTATAAGTAGTTTAGGTAACGCCTGCAATTTTGTTTCTACACAGATCCAACGTGGCAAGAACGCACACAACCAGTGTATTTGACGCGTAAGTTATATATGACCAATCGATATAAAGTGCTACGTGTTGTAATCTGATAAGACTTTCGGCAGACGGAGCACAATGTGTGACACTCGTGGTCGTGGTTGTTTACGTTCACACTATCGGTTGTTGCCTGGGTTTGATAACAAATGTATTGAATTTTTGATTCTCTGACATATCTGGAAAGAAACCATTGTTTATGTTGTGGTAGACATAGTGATTTAGATGACTCTCAAGTGTAAAAAAAGTGCTGCCTGCGCCCGAACTGCAGTCCAGAATCAAATGTGTTTGCTCGGTCTGCACCCTATTGGTTAAACAACAAACACGTCAGCTTTGCTGACGTTTGAGTACATTTGCCGTGGAAGTCTATTCTCCGGATCATTTGGTTTTGGTTGTGGTGGTGGATCATATGAATTTCATACGTGATGGGTGAGTAGCAGAAAACTGTTAACATTACGGTTAACATCTCAGCAGACGTGAGCTAACTCTGGATCAGATTATCAGTTTCAACGTTTTATTTTAGGATGCAATTGTTCACCAGAATGAGGGTTTTTTTCCAATTCTAACACCTTTGACACACATTCATCAATGTCCTACCACTCCCACACTAGAACTTTGTGGGTGATATACCCAATTAGGCCTCATGGTGGCATCTTCGTCCTTGCTTAAATTAATAACCATCATACTGCAGAATTGTGACCACCAAAATGGACACTATGATTTTGATCACTAAGTGTACATTCTAATGTGCGTTGTTTCATTTCGGTTTGTCGTGCTACTTGTTTCAGTTGAGGGTTAAAGTCAATTTGATCAGGTCATGTGTGACTGACCTTGCACTCGAAACATAATCGGAAATGGGTGTCCAGATCTTTGTCATCTTGAGCATTACATATAGGGTTGATGACTGTGTTGGTAGCAGTTTTTTATCAACTCACGGGCTCCAGTTTTTATCAGTCTTCCTACTTCACTCCAATGGAGTCAAATACAGACAAGGACGGCGCTGCAGATTAACCGTTTGAGGCCACATCTAGAAACACTGATATAATCTCAAAGACGCAACAGTCATAACACACCGAAACGAATGTTTGCGTTTAGTCCAACCAACATAACCAAAGTGCTTAAAGTGAGCACAGACACCGGTTTGAACAAAAACTTTTGTAATAAGAAATACTTAATCAGTGTTCACGTTACATAGCTAGGTTAGCGGTCGGTTTGATCTCTTTAAATTCCATTGAGCTCTATCTGATAACGTATTATTCCGGCTACGCTTATCGAGCGTAACACAACTGGTTGAACGGTTGGGTAGAGCACAGCCTACTGGAGATGTCCAGGGACATAGCTGTGTAAGTGATGTGACTATGCTCTGCGACGTGTTTTTCATTGTCAAATGGTTCACGCTAACTGAAAGTTCAACTAGTATGTGATTGTTGACAAAGTAAAGTAAACGGTTCACACAACCTATTCTATTTACCTTTCACGTGGGTAAGCAATCCGTACGCGATACTTCCTTACGCGTTCTGATGGGTTTGGAGTGACTTATGGATAATTCCATCTGCCTCTTACAACTGTTAGGGCGCCTACCCTGTTACCGTCCCTAGACCCCTCCGCGGTGAGAAAGAAAAAACTATTGACTTTGTCCTAGTTAACGGACCTGCTCAGAGTGGCCCAGTGGTGACCTTGGCCTGTTTTTATCCGTCTGATTTTTTAGTCCGTTATGGGCATCAGAACCTTAACTATTTTTTCCGGCAACTGTCCTTCACTGTTTGGCCATTGCGTCACATATAGGTACTACGTATTTGTCGTCTCTATCGTACACGTTTTGGGGCGGAGCAAAGCTCTTTTTTTCGTACGCGTCTTTTGATTTATCTTGGGAGCGAATACGGGGACAGTCGCAATACTTTTCGGGACCCAGATTTTCGTATTATTATTTACCGGGACAAGAATCCGAATTCTGCCAAGCGAATTACGATAGCTAGGACGAATCAGCGTACCGTTTAGGAGGGTTTACAACATCAACTTAATTTGATGGGGAGTACATATTATGTAAAATTGGACGCCGTTTCTATAAGGCCGTTTCAAACGACTTCGGTAGATGTTGAATGTGATTAAAGCTCAAAAGCATATTGCATGTACTAGCTGACGTCATCGAGTACTAGCTTCTACTTCTTCACTAACACTCATCGCTACTGGGACAGTGATCCACTCCATCCATCATGCTATGTGGAATACATTTGATGTTAACCTATAATTAACAAATACTTTAAATGCAACTACCTGGTGAGATTGACCAAACAACTACTTACAGTTGTTATGTCGGCTAGGCTCAGGTTCACATACAACCACACAACAAAATATTCGGGCTAATCCGCTGGTAGCTTCGTCTGGTGGAATTATGTAGGACAGATGGTACAGGGTTATATACCGTGAATTTAGTGATCATAAATCAAAAGTCTCACCGTCAAGGTTTTTTCATCAAGTCATTATGAGATGCACAGTTTAACTTCACTTGTAATTCCTTCTGTAACGAACTGCAACCGCTCTTAACTGTTGAGCAAGTTTGACTTATTACAATGCGGCCTAGTGATGCAAAAATTAGACCACTACACGAAGTAACGTAGTTAAATTTCTGTAACCTAAACGGACAGTGTTTAAACCTAGCGTAATATTTCTTAGGTGTGCCGATCACAGACCTACTATGGTGCGAGTAAACCTTGGATAACTTAATCTTAAGTTTGTAAAAGTGCATAGGATGGAACTGGCTTCAAGTGAGAACACATATCTGACCGTAACTGTAACTGTCATATGCCAGCCGCATTGATCCGGAGATCAGTTATGCTCAATCCCATAGTATCTTATTTATCTCATCACCGGCCAAGTATTCACAGGCTTCAATCGTCTGACTTATGTGTGCATCGAACGAATTGAATCTAAGTTAGCTTAACTGCATCAACACATCCTAATCATGTAGATTGAAAATCACCTGCAATTGATGGCATTTATCGTATTTCCATAGGTTTTCCAGTTGACCCCATTCGAAAAGAAGTGCTAGATTCGAGTTTCGCTCTCAGTGGAGCTCATTAGTAGTGCATATTCTTGACACTAACGGGACTAGAACTCTGTCCACGCTTTATTAAGACAACTGTGTTGACCAATGCGCCATTGACCTCACATTAGGCAAGACATAATCCTAACCAACTGCTGCATTTTTATACCACCCGTCACACTGGGCTTGCAAGTAAGCAATTTCTGGTTTCTTTTACCCATAGCGCTAAGTCGCATTGTCCCCCAAAATCGGATGAATATCGTGGAGAAGTGCGTGATAAGACTACTCTGCTGCGTCTCGTGGAACATGTCATAAGAACGCGGCTGCATCATATTGATAAAGTAGGTCTGAACATAATCTATCTAATCTTTAACTGAATGAACCTAAACCAGTATTGTCAACTTTCTGTAACCTAATTTGTCCCAGTTTCCCAGTCAGAACCTCATTTAGCCTTGACAACGTTCGTAGCATAACATGTCAATGCTGTACGACAAAAATTATTCCCGGACACAGCTTCGTGTAAATACTCACAGGACTCACAGCCTGCTAATCATTGTTCGACGTTGATGGATTCTGCGGCATTTGTTATTACTGGCCCGTAGCAGGGGATTTTTAAACGTAAACTGAATGTCATTCGCACTGGCACGTAACTTTCACATTCCTCTTAGCCCATCTACCGGATCCCTTCGTAAAAAGGCATTGTTTTGAACTTTCCCTAGCTGATTAGAACACTTCAGTGGCACACGCCTTTCCACAACCGGGACTGGAACATCTGCACTGCTTTAATGAGACAACCGTGTTGACCACTACGCCATTGTCCTTACTCGAGGCTTTCGGTTTTCTCAAGGACTGGAACTCAGTTTCACTCCAATGGCATAATTCTTGTTTGTGCTTTACTGGGCTAATGATAAGTCGATGACTTCAACGGAAAACACATTCGGCTTAATACAAGTAAATACGGTTGGATGTACGCAAGGGGATCTCCTGTAGTCTTTGTTAGTGCAGTCGAATCGAACAGAATTATGATACGCAGTTTTGAACACCACAATTTTGAGCGAAAGAATTTTTCGCTTTGATGTGAAGTCGACCAATGCAAAGCCGATATTGTACTTACTGAGGATCGCAGTCTTCTAAGCGAACGGACAGTATATTGAGATTTAAAGCAGGAATCCTAATAAACAGTTCATTCAACGCAGAGAGCATTCGCAAAACGAAGAACTGAGTGCCAAAGTAGCGCTTCTCTGCGGCCATCGGAGTAAGTCATAAATGAGCAGTAGAACTTTCATGAAATGAAAACAGCCGACCGTAAGCTGGCCTGATGACTTACCCGACCTCTGACTCAAGACATCACGTGACTCGTTAGCAATAGGTTCCTATTGGTTTCAGGGCGATTAATGAAATGAAAACATTGATCAGCTTATCTTGGAAACATCACCCTCTGGTGAATTGTTTAACTGTGATATCGACTATTTAGGGCGTGCGGGTACTCCTGTACTGCCAAAAGGTATGCAAATCCTGAGATAATTTGGAAGAAAGTGTCTGCTTTGTTTTATTTTGTTTCATGTACATGTCTAATTATTTAGTTATACAACACTAATGAGTATGTGGACAGTACTGTTGACCATAATGTTCCGGAAGAGCTAAATCAAAATTCAAGAGACATATAAACCATACTGTTCATGAACACGTCTACTGATCAACATCATAGTAAACTAATAAAACAAAATACATAATCTGTGTTACTTTGCCCTACGTTCGAATTCCACAGTGCTACAAACATTATGATCACAAGGAAGAGAATATGGTCAGCAAAGAAGACTTCGGAGAATTGCTAGCTGGGTAAGTACTACAGCCGACTTTCAAGCATACCTCTTGCGAAGTAAACGAGTTATTCATCAGTATTAACAAACAGTCCATTGAGTGAGTTCAGCGTGAAACTGAATGAATCGGAAACGCAAAATGACTAGTTTTTAGTTGGAGATTTTTAACTTCTGATAGTTGATTGAGATGCAAGGGAATGACTTTGCGAAAGGCTAAACATGGCTTTTATGCAATGTATAGCCTAAAAACTTCATCTGGCAGTGCTAGTCCACCATGGTTGATGGTCGTTAAAGTTAGTTCAACTATGTGTCACAATATTATCCATCTTGGTTCATCTTAAGAAGCTGACACAAGCAGCCGGTTTACATGGCTGATCATCAGACTTGCTCCTTTGCCGTTCACCCTTGATGGAAGAGCATGATTAACTCATATATTTTGTGGGTCTGCACATGGAAAAGCAAACTCAACTAGGATCACTGACGAGTAACATTAATTCACAGAAATATCGTTTTTCTGGCCGGCGGATATGTGATAAACTGTTATACCTTGCCGCCGTTATAATCGGGGAAACATTGAAGTATTCACGTTGCCAGACCTCCGTTCTTAGGCTGCGCTGAGGCTTACAAACAAAATTCGACGTAGACAGCAAGTGTCCAAGAGATGGTTTGCAGAGTGTACATGTAGCAAAACTCACGCCGGCGAATCTCATCAACGTTAGTGTGATGTTTCCACCACACTCAGCTAAGGATTCAGAGATACGGAGTACTGAAGTTAGGCACAGTAGAATAACTTTTATCGCTGACTTTTAAGGGTTGATCAAAATACTGGTTCCACTTGGCTGATACGAAGGGTGTAGGTTTGGTCAACGACAGCCAAAATTCAGTTGTAAGCCAAGTGATTTGCAATTTCAGAAAAAGCTCTCAATCAATGCCAGCACAAATTTTAAAACTGGTAAACTAATTCGCTAACAGCAACTATCCAACAGTTGAAATGAAAGAACAGGTGGACTGCCTCCAACACTGCAACGGTATCGTACATTAATCAGATGAGAATTTTACAATAAACTGATCGAGTTAAACTTTCATCATATCTAAGATGTCCCGAGCTAGAGACTGATCAAAATGTAACAACTTTCCGAGACAGGTCACGCTGTGGTTTTAGGGTTATTACGCCATATTTGGACTCTGACGTGATGTATTATAGCCATGCTGTGAAAACAATAAGCGTCACTTGACACCTCTTAACCTAGTGGCCTCGTTATTGAGTGATGTCACTTCAATTCTTGTCAACATGTCTTATTTGACCATTTCATCTGTGTCACGATGATGACAGCTCGTTGCCTTATCGAGATCGATGCAAACTGCTCGTTTAAAGATGTCCAGATGGAGGTACTTTGCTCTCTGGGAACCTGCTTCATTCTGAAAAAGAGAGACATATCCAGAATGCGAAGGCCATTCAGTTTGGATCGTCACAAAACAACAGCTTGTCGCTTTGGTTTCCCGGTCATTTCACGATGTGTGATCGATGTCAAACGTGTGTTCATTTAACTGATCTTTGACATGGCTATGTATGATTGAATTCAGCACACCGGTTGTGTCCAGGCTGTTGAATTGTAGCCTGACCGCACACCAAACCTTACAAAGTAAAATCAGTCAAATGTTCCTGCCTGTGAAGAAAACGATGTATTTTTTATCAAATTAACGAACGGTTTATATGAAAATGCGTAAAAAGCGTTAATACCGGTTTTCGGTCAAAATTTACCGGGATGAAACTGCATTTGACGAGTCACTTTTAATAAATCGCTTCATATTCCATGTTAATTATACTAACTATACACTAAATGTATATCAGTTCTTGTATTGAAGTATATTTCCTAAGACCTGCACTAACTCTTACAGTCAAGGTTTGCAGATGGTACCCACTGAACTGGACTATTTATGGGGTCTGTTGGACGAACTGGAGCCGAATCGAGAGCTACATAAATACCGTCAAGTAATGAACTTTTTCTACAACCGTACTCGGCCAATTGTGGCTGAGTCCCTCCGTCTGAAACGACATGCAAGTAAGCCCATTTTCATTCTCCAGTGTTGTTTCCATTTCCGGAGAAATCTACCCTCTCTCTCCCGCACCCTTTTATATATGGTCCAAAAGTTTGGCTGGCTATCGATCTGTATTGGATATAACATTTCTTCAATTAATCCATATTCACAAAACTTACCGCATACCAATGCTCTGTATGTGAGTACCGTACATAACTGGACAGAACACGAACAGCGCAATAAATACGAATTCATTAAGAATCAAACAATCTTATAGTTGTTAAGTAACTTCAATTTCGTTCTGGAGTTTCGTCGGTGACCAGTGCATAACTATCTCGAAATAATCACCTCTGAATTCCCGACACCTTCCAGATGTGAATGTTCTCACAGTAACCGTCTGCAGATCGTACGCTGGAAAATATGATCCAAAAAGACCAACTCGTTTAGTTCAGGCGACCAGCTAATGCATGAACAGAATCCATCTCTTTTTATTGTGTGTCTCTAATATCATTGAATCGTTCACTTCCGGACCTCTACACATGTGTTCTTCCATATGAACCTCTGTGACGAAAGCATGGCCAGTCAATCCACTTTCCAAATGTCAGTCTTTCACCAATTTTGGCTGTTATGGATGAGCCTACCAAGTAAGACGGAATTGTGCCAAATCAAGTAAAATGTTAGCTGGTAAAGATTGCGTGGGTGATCGGTACCGAAAAATCAGCAACAGTGATAACGATGGATTGCTTCTTTCGTTCTGAAAAGTGGACACTTAGCCAGTGCATAAGTAAAGTTATAGCCAGATACGAATTCGATTTGCGTGGTTTTCACATCCGGACGAAGCCAGCTAAAAAAATCCAATCTTCCACTGTCGCTTTTCAGTTGTGTAGTAGGAATGTACTGGAACCTCCGCGTCAAATTCACACATCAAATGCAACACACTGATAAACAATCTAAACGAGTGATCGCCAAATTACCCTTTGTCATTCAGTTATATTGTCACACATAAGAAGCTTAGACGACATGCTACGTGCAGTCGCATTATGAGACTTCCAGGCAACCCAGGCTCAACAAATTCAATGAAGCAGAAGTAGGATCCCGGGTTTGGTGTCCTTTTAAAATTGCATAATGACCATTAAACTAGAGAGCCATCGATTCCGTCTAGCTGCTAGCATACTGCGTACATAAAGGGGCGGAATTAGAGTGAAACACGTGTTAATCGTTGACAAGCCGACTATAGTTTTGTAAATATTTTTTTTTCGAGATGCATGGCTGCTTAAAATATCGTTTCAAATATGCGCATTACGATGAGAATAAAGACATATAGGCTAACATATGTTTTCAATAATTCATCTACAGGCCGGTACAATTGTATAAGGAGTTAATAGAGCTAGCTCGAGGTATCGATCAGACTTATGACATAGAAACTCGGTCACTGGTCAGTCAATTGGTGGTTGCTTGATTGATCGGTTACGTCACGCTTGTCCATTGGTTTGGCCGCGTAGGTTGGCCATCAATCCGGTGAATTTGTGGCCATGGTAGATGCAGCGCCTGAACAAACCGCTTTTGATGACATAATACCAGGTCAAGCAGCCTGATTCCAATCGTCTCGGCAGTACAAAGTGTTCTGATGCGGATCGCTTTTGATGGGTTGTCTGACACGCGATATTCTCAAGGATGTGATCGACTTCAGCTACGCATTTCATTTGTCTGACCACTGGTCCTTCACACTCGGATTATTTCACTATAATGACACAAAGCTAGTCTGGATGTCAGATGTCCAAAATACACTCGACACCTCACCGTTTGGACCTACCTACTCTGGCCTTCCTGTGGATCACCAGCATTATGGGTATGCACACCAGCTGCCTGGATAAAATCCTCATGTTACTTAAATTTCGACTCAAGGTGTGGACGGAAGAGAAGAAACTCATTACCATCGCAATTGGAAGTTCCCATCTTCAATTTTGGCAGTTAATTAGGACGGCCATCTATCTGAGGAAGATTGAAGCAACCAGGTTTATTGAAAAATGCTATGCAATCATCTAGAGCTAACTAATGGTATAACGTATGTTCATAGTCCACCTTTTTTTCACGCGACATATCAGTGGCTGAACAAAGTTAACTGTATTTGGAAATCCTCGCAACTGCATAGACTTAATGTTCACCGAAATGAGAACGTACACTGAACTTGGTGAAGGTGGATTTCATAGACATCGCAGAAGATGACTTCTAGTTTGATGCTTCTTCTAATGCGAATGTACTGGAATGACCCTGCTGGTCCAAGTGAAGGTTGAGGACAAACTCGAGAAACCGCCGTATCCCCAGTTTTACCCGTTAATCTTAATGAGAGTTTGATCCGATGTGTAGTTCACATTACGGATTAGTCGCAACGACACAATGGTGAATTGCTACTTAACATGATTCGTGCCGTGCTGAAAATGTATACAGATAACAAATTTGCTTGTAACACCATCCTTCATGTTTGTCTGGGTTAATCTGCCATGAAAGTTTTTCTCCAAGCCTCGTTTTCCGTCAAGATCTTCAAATTTCTTATTACGCCCATTACAGTAAAGCGGTCAAAGATGTTAATGCGTACGATTTGCGGCCAGATATCGAAACACACCTTAATGTTACTGAGGGAGCATGTGGCGCAATTGCAAACCGATATGTATGTGTGAGCATAGCAACGACCCCACAGACCACTGAAATCGACGATCGCTGATCATCTCTTGAGGGGCCATCACCAGAGAGACTCCACATAGACTTCCGCAGTTGTTCAAATGAACGATAAGTCCTGGTTGTTGCGTTTTGTTGAGACATTTAATATGGAACTCTTGGAGTCCTCCTCTGTGTGTGTAAACAGTTTTATCTGTTAGTTTAGCACCGCTACCGTAATGTAGATGACGGCTGATTAGACCACAATACAATAGTAGTGTTCAGTTTCACATTTAACCGCTGTTTTATGTTTTTTGACCTCTCGTCCTTCATTACGAACTGGATGATATACACAGAAATTGGCCACGTCATAAAGCGTGCTCTATTCCACTTAGTTTCGACATAAATGTTGCCTTGTCTAGATTACAGTGTTTCATAATTTTCGAATAGTTACGTTGTGAAGAGTTGTTTCATTTAATTGTGTGTACTTGCATTCCTCGATGAAACTAACAGGAACGCTCTGTAAGTTAAGTTACATAAACATTTTGTTCTATTCATTGGTTACCTAAATACAGTTTAGTTCAGTTTCCAGACAATGTTGAATGTCTGTTGGTTGTTCTGTTACTACCAAATTTTAACGAAATGTGCTGTTTCAGTGAACGTGTTCAGAAGTTGGTTGACGTTAACATATTTCTTTCATGGCATAATAAAACAAAATTATTTGCAGTGAATTCGGACTACACGCTGATTTAAGTAACATATGTTATCTCTTGTATGACGGAAGTTATTGCTTCTTTTTTAAACCATGGGTGGTCATTATAAATATCACATCTAGCCTTAAAGCAGTATCTCCTCGAACCATGATCATAGCGAATACGTAGCAGCCATGACAACATTGTTATGTCCACGAAACTTGGTCTTCAAATCAAGCAATGCTAACCGTGATTTATTATTTGATCATTACCCTAGTGAATCACCAGTGAACAGAAAGTAGGTTAAGAATTACACACTTCATACGTTCCTTGCCATCATCATCATCGTCGTGCACAGTAAGATGTCAGTGACTGAAACATCTACTTGACTGTCATATTACCACGAATATGATTGAAACCTAGGTTAAAAACGACAAGATTAACGACAAAAACTAATTCACACACTTGTAACTGAATATACACAATTTTCATCGAGGTGTCTACACATTGTTTATTAACATTCTGGTTGTATGTGCGTGTATGAAACGTTCTCTTTCAACCCGTATAATTTACTGCCTTTATTACACGAGCGCTTTAACAGATCAACTACATCCTTCACTCTATTAGGCCCAGGTGACAAATGTCTCCGTAAGATTTACATTGATTGATCTATTTGTAACTTACTCCATCGTCATAATCATCACCATAGACAGCAATAAATCAGTGGTTCACACCGATACTTAACTG
>LUCH01018055.1:0-19232 GCA_013368495.1 Paragonimus heterotremus
GCGATGTTAGCAAAATGAAATAAAAATAATGAAAACTCTACAGGTTCTGCTACCAAAAATGGATGTAATCCAGCGAAGAACTTCTTGTTGGTTCTACAAACTTCTGGTTTACGTGCAAGGTGGCTGTGTGTGACGTGGTCCAAGGCTTTGACCAAGTCGAGGAAGATAGCATCCGGGATGTGGCAATTGTCATAGGCCTCTGTCGAGCTATGCGTAAAGATATACATATTGTTTTTGCACGGCCGGTCGGTGAGAAAACTATGCTGAGTAAAGAAGAAAGTATCACTTAAGATAAAATGTTTAAAGATGACGCGTTTCAACGGACGGTTCATTCTTTTGCTTGGGGTGCTGGTGAAGCTGATCGGCTGATAGCTAGCAGGAAATAAACGGTCGCCTATACTGAATATGGGTGAGATAGTGGTCTCATTTCATGCCTCCTCAAGAGTGTTACTCCCACGTGTAAGTTTGAAAAGATCCTGTAGGAGGAGCGCCAAGTCGAGGACGGCGTCTGGTGCCATTGCACTATAATTACTGATCTTAGCCAAAAGATCCTAAAGGTTGAGCATAGATGTCAGTTGTCAGGAATTGGCACTGGGAGTTTTTCTCCGGGAAAATTGGATGCCATTTTGGGGGAACCACAATGTTAACTGCTGAATAGTATTCTTTAAACACGTCAGCAATCGCGTAGATGTGGGAGGAACTTTCCAAGTGGGAAAGCTAGGGGAAAAGTGCAAAGGGCTTAGTTTCGTCTGGCGCCGCACGTACCTGTAAAGGAAATTCTTATTCTTGCGGGTTACCCACAGGATCTTCGACTATACCCGTTGTGTGTTTCGATGGATTTCCCGCTGATACCTGTTCCATAGAGAGCAAAATGCTCTTAGATTTCTGGTCTCGCTTGTTAGCTTTTGTTTAAGTAGTAGACCGGAACTTGCTTCGAAAAGGCGAAGTATGCTCCGCAGAAGCGGTACACTAGAGAAAGACTTTCACAGTTTGCGAGGACCAAATGCTTCATCGGCTACGTGAAGGGCCGCTGTGAAGGACGGATAGTTTGAGTCTACTGAACCAGTTAAAGACCAAGCGTTGTTGACATTGTCCCCAGTGCGTTGAGTTCTGACTTATGTACATTTCAGAAGGAAGTTTTCCTCATAATTTGAGTGCTTTTTCACTTCCGGATATAACTAACCTGTCTTCTTGGAGAAAAATTTAAGGTAACGAACATTCGACTGAAATTTTATTCACGTTACTGAGCAAGAATGCAATGTTTGATGAACGCTTGAGTTAAAACCCTCGTAGGTTAGAGTGAGTTACCCTGAACTGTTGTTCTTAACAAGAAACAGAAGGGTGCCTTGGGTTGAAGACCAGTGCAGAAACCGAAGTGAAACATAGTCTTCCGATGGAGCCAACCTTCTCACTTTCCCTGCCAGCCAGTATACCCCATACTTCTCCGTCGCTCATCAGAAGTCTCATATTCCTGTGGGCTCCCAAAGCCCCTGTTTTTATTCAGCATGCAGCCCACGAAATCTCAATAAGCGGTGGGCAGTGGACTCCATAAAGGACCCAGCCTCTTTCCATCCATTCCACCCACTGCCTCTGTGGCCATCAAGATCTAATTGCCAAATGATTACTGCCGAAGGTCTGATATCGGAACAACCTGTCTTTATGTCCTCCTGCATTTTACACGGCGTACACACGTTCGGTTCTTCCGGCGTGTTACTTGGGTAGGGCCCAGTTTTACCTGGCTAAAACTGTGTAGTGACCTGGAGATACCCCTACTCTGCCTGCTGTATGATGTGTAAAATCCTTCCTAAAATCTTAGCTCACATTGCACATATGACCTTATGGATCTTTGCCTGCTGTCTGCCTGATGCATGCGATCGCGTTTGTTTGTTTGAATGCTTGTCGGACTATGCGCACCATTCGCGCCACACACACTTTCCGGCTTGCTCGCGCGCTCGGCTGTCGGATCCCTATCCTTCCTAGCTATTTCGCCTATCGGTGTCGTCTGGTGCTGATCGAGACCATTTGTAATTGTCGCATAATATATTTTCGGTCTCCGCAATTGTCTGTATTCTTATTCCGCGTCTGGTACTTCCGCGTATATCTGAGGCAGCATTAATTTAGTGCACGTACGCACTAAACCCGCCCTCAGCCGATCGTCAAAGCATATTTTCTCGACGAGAAGCGGTGATCACACTGTCACAGGTTCAAGTAAAGATATCGATGTAGAGGATCAATAACAACATATCGGAGGTTGGCCATGCATCCGAAGTGACTGTTTTAATTTTATGCTTTTTGTTCTTACATTACTCGGTATCAGGAGATCCCAGTGTGTGTGGCTCATTCCTCGTTATTCGCCTTTCCACTCACACACTACTTATCTGGTGTATATCAGGTGGAATAATATCGTAGGGCGAGTAATTGGAAACCTCTGTGTCTAGCTGGTTGTGTCGGCTAGCAACATGATAGACTGGCATCAAAGTCGAGTCCTTGTTTTTTGGAAACAAAGATTGGAACCATTCATATTGTGCGATTTGGAACGAGTGGGAAGTTATCGGAAACACAAGACGAAATGTAATTCAGTATAAGCATACACGACAGTACAGTCTAGATAAAATTAGGAAGAAAGAAAAATTGAGTTTTGGCCGAAAGCCAAGTGAGGACTTCAGGTTAACATACACCAACCCGACGGCCAACACGGTAGACAGAGGAATTAGGAACGATCTTTCTACTCCATGAAGGCCAGGCCTCCAAAACAAAAAATATGTGAGGAGTCCAGCGTGAGCTAATTGTATGGCTTCCGGGAGCTGATTTAGTAAGCTAAGACAGTTCATATACACGCAGCTGGAAGTTAACTCTTCATTTGACTGGGTGAGAGAAGCAACAAACCGGGCACAGGAGGGAACTTTTGAGAGAACGGTTATATTTGAAGGAAAAGACGCTGGTGACAGACGCGCTGTGATCGCCCTCATCTGCCCGGTAGCCGTAAAATTTCTTGTGGGATGCTAGGGACGCTTCACCACAACGTTTGTGTAAGTGAACGTTCTTGTGGGATTAACAATCTGCTGGTGGTATGCCTTAGAACTTTAGGACGATGATTAGGCTTCTTCCAACCCCGAAACTGTGCGTGGGTTGCTGCGAGAGGACACAATTCAGCCTGGTGAAAATTCAGTCCACCTAAGAGGACGCGCTAAGGGAGCTGACAGTGTGAGCACTCCTTGAGGTGCAGGGAGTGAAAATAACAGACCGTTCCAATCCCAAAATTTGTTAACTGAATGTTGTGTAACCGGTGGAATGGAGGCTGTAAGAGTTGGAGACGCAAAAACCTGTACATGGTTGGTTCCATCGCTTAGATCACTTCTGCTTGGGCACCATGGTTGTCAAGGAAGGATTATAGGATCAGTCCAGTCTGCTACAGATACAGAAGAAATAGCAGAGAGTAGGGAACCGCTACACCCGGTTTTGTCTATAGCTTGAAATCAGTCTTCATGTTTGCCCTGAGTTTGGCAAACTGACGGCGCTTCCAATCTTCTTGCAACGAACACTCAAGTGAGGTGTTCGGTAAGTTGACATGCACGGATTTCAAGTGGTGATTTCTGTCAAGTACTGCCTTGCTGCTTAGCCTGCTGAGTAATATAGCGAGAATGTCGTACGACCTCGTGAAAAGGTGGAGCTCAGTCTTCTCACGATGGCAAAATTGCTAAGGTCTAGAGATAATTGATCGCCCAACCGTTTGCAGAGCGCGCGAAAGAGAACTGTCCCCATAATGATACGCTTCCTTCTGGGATAACTCGACCCTTAAAGTTGATAATAATCTCCATCATATGAAACCTGGAGACCGTCACTGCACTTTTGCTGCAGCGAGCCAGGGAGGGATGAGAGTGATGTACTAGTCCAAATAGGCCAGTTCTGCTTCCATGTGTAAGGGTGCAAGCTGAATATCCCCCGAGGTCTTTACAGTGGAGAAGATCTATGCAGAATTTGCAACTATATGGGCTCTAAGGTGGCATTCAACAGCATCTCACTTGGACGCATCCCCAGCCGCTTCTGTACCGTCTGCGCACTCAGGTATACTTTGTGGGCATTTGAACACAGCTCGTGAAGACAAAATAAATTACCGTGGTGGTAGGTGGAATACACTGTTACAACAGGAACCCAGCAGATCCACAGTGGTGCAAGTAAAGACACCCGGCGCTGTATACTGCGCTGGACGGTCATGCGGGACCCAAAACGATTATATGCCAGCGATTTGCTTCTCGCTAACAAGGTTGGATCTGGCATATCATTGTAAACAAGATGCGGAAAATAGGGTCAAAGTTAACTTATAAAAACCGATAGAGTAACTCCAAAAATACTAATCAAAAACGGACGAGGATAACCGTATATGCAAATTGCTGCTCAGAGTACCACTGATACAGTATACGGGTGCGAAAGAAATTAATTGATGAATTTTTGTGCCGGTCGATAACGACCATAGATAACTCCATACAGATTGTGGTGAATGCAACACCCGTAGAAGAAAAATATAAGTAGACGGCGGCAGCAAAGAAATTTGGAACAAATATCGGGTTACCTGCGCGTCAGACCATACTGTCCAATTGTCACGCCTGTAACAAACAGATGTAAATTTATTGTTAAGCCAGATAGGAAATTCAGTCCTCTTGTTTGCACTACCTGGTCCATTCACCAGCGAAACGTGTAATGCACACATCCAACTTACCTCGCTAGTTTTATTGAACAACTTTGCAGCTGATGGCATGCGACACGGGCAGCAATTCCTGAACGGGCCTACTTGCGTGAGGTTCACACTGAACTATGCCGGGTCTATTTGAAACCTATCGGTTTTGTTTAACGAGACTAACGTCATGAATTAATGGGATTCGGTTGTTGTGATTACTTGTGCGTTTGTTAATAGCACTGTAAAAATCTTTCGATCCAAGCTTATTTTCGCTTTGGTAATCCGTTTTCGGGCCAGGCGTAACTCAACGATCGAACGCGGATCACTGTAAAAGAACGTTTAATTCCTCTCTCCAAAGCGTCTGCCTTCATACCAGCCCCGATGGTAAGGACGAGTTCGTTAGCGCCTGTGTCAAATTTGGTGGCTATTTTCAGGGTCCACTGATATCGAGTCAGCCTTTCGGATACAGTGAGAACAACGCCATTCACCTGCAAGTTTCGTTGCCCCGTCAACCTCGTTCGGTGCATTTGCGATGATCACACTTACTCCTGAGACCACCTTCTCCAAATGAAGGTTATCATGTGGTTCGGTTGTCTCTAACACCTAGTATATCTGTCTACCACTTTTGATTCTGAGACAAACTCTGTATTGCTCCCTAGAAGTGGCAACTCATTTGGAGTTAAACCAACACTGCCAAGCTCGTTCGCTGCAACAGAACCTAATAGTCAGCTAATTAGGATATGCTCCATTTTGACCAGTAAATTGAGGAGAGTTTCAACATCAGCTCGTTGCTGTCGGCAGATTTTTATGGAAATAAATTGACGAATAGAATTAATCGTTTCCATATACCACTCTGCTGAATAGAATACTGCGGATTGAAATGCATCCGTGTCCCCTGACGGATTCGCTGAGGTGCGAACTCAGCTTCTAAGCCGTTTGTCAGTTGCCAACATGTTTTTACCATTTCCAGAGAATATAGTCTCTGGCTCACCTTTGGATCTGATGAATTGTTGCAGAGCCGCGAGTGGGCTTCTTCGGTATGTACAGTTCTGGACTGTAAGCACGTTATTACACGTCCGTACCCCTTTAGCGAAGTCCTGCTTCTCTTCACACAGAAAGTTCTGAACAGTCCGACCCAACGTTGGTGAATGGATACCATACTGAGTTTACTCTGACAGTTACTCATCAATTGAGGCATAACGGCGACGGCAGACTAGGCACGATCTAATGACTCTCTCAACTGCAGCACTTCCTCATATGATCTAAAAGAGCATCCCCATTGAACACAGAACATAAGACTCTCCAGGTTGATCGTGGGCTTCGTGACGATATTTAATAATGTGGCCAACGATCTGGTGGCCCCTTGGGTAGAACAACGAATTGTATTGTTCCGAAATTGTTAGTCGAATACGATAATCGGCTACCTGCTTGTATAATTTCTTCAATCGAGACGAGATATTTTTTCAAAGAGCGCCCCTGAGATAGAGGGGGAAAGCTCTCACAGTCAGACAGGCTTGACACCAGGGTTATTCCCCCTGAAGAACACCTGGATTGTACTCACCCAGTCAAATTCATTTTGGTCAATTTGACTCTTATTCTCAAGGAGCGGGTGCTCAAACTAAATTCCGACCGTCCACGATGAAGTTCCATAATATATCTCTTGAAATAGATGGGCTACGCCACTGCTCTAGACGCTGCAGCGCAACTTAAATACGGATCAATAAGACTGCGTTGGTAGGTTTTCCGTGTGATGAGGTGCACCTGCGTCGTTAGTCTATTTAATTCGGTGTCGTTAAGCTCGATGTCCACCCATGCACTGGGGATCCTCCGGCCATCGTTAAGTGCTTGGCCGCCTATCAAACCGCGCATATTTAAGTCAGTTTTATTTTTTTCAGACTGCATCTGCCTACATTTTATCGGGCGTAGAGGGTAGGGGTTCGGAGAAAGGATGCCACAAATTCGCAAGGGCGAGGTAACACCTTGTGCATTTACAGGGGACAGCCTGGAATATCTTCAAATATAACCACTCAGGAACTCCCGCCCCAAGTACTCAATGGTGATTCTGCGTGCTGTCATGCCCTGAACCGCCGCGACTAATTCTAGTCAGGGAACGGTTATCGTCCAGAAGGTTCTAACTCTAGCTTTGCTAAACAGTAATGTACCGTGTATCGTACTTTCCTTTTGGATGGGGCAGCAGTAAGCTCACGCCCCGCACCCCTTTCGGTAGCGCCACAAAACACATGCATCATGGATTCCTCTGCCACAGTAACCTGAGGGATCGACGTAAAATGAGAGACACCTAAGTCGTTAGGAAACTTCAATCTTGTCATACAGACTTGCCATTCTTCATGGTCTTCTAAGCCTGAGGGCTCACATCGTGCAAGACCGTCCCTGTTAACTGCTGAAGCAAACTTTTGCAACGAAGCGACAAATCCGAAGGGGTTGTGGACCGGGGAGATGCAGGATCCGTGAGCACACTAAACTCTATGGGATCTAAAAGGCTCGTGTGAACACAATCTTCTTATTTAAGCATATGCTGTGAGTGAGTGAGTCCTTAGAATATACTCTGCGACTGCGCGGCAAAGACTTCTTCAGACCATCTGGTTGTAGCCTGGATATCTGGGAAGTGCTATTTGGTGTAGTACGACATTTTATCGCCGAAATGTCATCCTGTTATACCACTGCATAGACTTCAGGAATCACGTACGACCGCCGACACCTCTGTACTTGATACGGAGAACATTTTATTGGCGATTGACTCGTACTTTGTGACGGGTCCTAAAAATATGCACCCCAGGTTTCTCAAAGGAAGAGCTTCTGCTCTGGCAGGACCCCTTTACAAGCTGTTTAAAAAGACACTTGACCAGCATTCTCCTTAGTGTACTGGAAGAGGCTACAGACGCGCACAACTTCAAAACAGGTTACCGGCAATCCCCGGTTAGATATCGGCCAATCAGACTTACTGGCATCACGTACAAAATAATAGACCGCTTGTTACCTCAGCCTATCCTAAAACGCCCTTTTTATCCTCTACCTAGCATGGCCTCCTCTCTCACGGCTAAGGGTTTTAACTGTGTCAGAGTTGGTCCCTCGGAACATAAGCTGAAATTCCACACCATTAAAGAGGGGAAATTCGCTGGATTGCCTCTTCGCTTGATAGTGAACCTTCTAGAGCTGAAAACCAGATAAGAAACTTTGTCCTATTCCCCGTTTTCTCTGAGGATTACTCAGGAGTCACCATCAGGTCCTGTTTTCCTCCTAATTCAAAAAACCGGTCTCCCGGGCACTATATTCATCCACTTCCTTCTATATGTCAATGACCTAAACATCTTATGTTTCAGTGATTCCAGAGCGTTACAGGTTAATTGTGACGAGATCAAACAATTGGAGACTTTTACTGAATGAGAATACGTACGCCCATTTTTCCGTCGACTGAGATACTGGTAACGTCTTTGTGGTTTATAATGTGTTCAGTACAACACATATCACGTAACTCGATCGAAAGAAATACCTAGGCATCTGGCTGTCGTTTAACTTATTCTTCGCATATCATCACGATATGTCAGCAAAAGAAGGATTTGCCACCCTCAGGACGATTAAGCCCAATTTCTCGAATGAACGCGAAGGCGTTTTGAAAGCCGCTACTCAGGTATGCTGGTCAGGCTTGAAGGAAGACATATTCGCGGTGGATAGTGTTCAGTGCGTGGCTCCTAAACCACGCACGAGCTGAAAAACTGTGGCGTACGAGCCCCCACTTGAGACTTGGTTTGTATCCACTTGAATTTCAATGACTTTGCAGTAGTCTTATTCTTACGAGCTTTCTTTATAGGGTAAGTCTGGTAGAACAGTTATTCAATGTAGTGAATGACGGCCGACAAGGAATTGCCAGGGAGCCTCACGAGCTCCAGCAGAGGGCCTTCCTTAGGCAACAGTTCTTTACTTTCACGGCTACTAAGCCCTTTTTCAACGATTTAGCGACTGATACAAGGGTTCGAGGCAGAGGCCCAAGGATCCCGGATCCAGTTGGTGTTTCTCGTTCACTGTCAAGCGGACGTCTGCTGATGTGGAAGGCATTCATTGAAAACAGGATGTAGCACCGCTATTGGGAATTGCGGTAAATATCAGAAAACGAACTGTGGTTACTCGCATAAATGGCTTTTTGGGAAACGAGACTCAATTAATGCTCTGAAGCGATCGCTAGAAGCGCTACTGACGACCTCAGCAGGAAGACTTTTCCAGAAGTTCACAAACCTATAGGGGAAAACCGCTGCCTAAGAAAGGCCTAAAGACAAAGCTTAAAAAGCTTCCTGATATGTCCTCGCCTACCGTCATCATTCGCCACAGTGAAGAATCGATCAACGAGGCCTACCCTAAAGAGGCAGTGGGTGAAAATTGAATCACCGCGGAGCCGTCGAATGTCAAGCGGGTATACATCAAGAATTTCAAGTCGAGACTCGTATGCGACACCACTAAGGACCACGACTAGTTTGGTAGCCACTCGCTAGACATGCTCAACAGCTGGTATGCCTTTCTTCAGGCCAGTATACACAACCTGATTAGCATACTCGAGGAGCGGTCAAATCTAAACCCCGTACAGCGTTTGGAACGCTTTCTTGTCTATAGGAGGAAGAGTGCACTTAATCGCCCCAAGAGAGGCAAACCCATTTTTCGCCACCATCTCGTGGTGATGCTCAAAAGGAAGGTTAGATGTCAACCAGGTGCCCAGATCTTTCTTCGGATCGATTTTCATGATATCTACTTTGCCCAACGCACTATGAATCACGAAGGTATTGCGAAAGTCTTCACCGATTGACACGTGTGCACACTTGTCGTCATTTAGTGGGACACTCCAATCGTCCGACCAACGCCTAATCGCGTCAAGATCAATCTGCAATGCGCTCGAATCAGTGGCATTCCAGATTTTTAGTTCATCGGCACATGGCAGGGCGTTGCTGGAAATATTTTTCGGAAGGTCGTTGATGTAGATCAGAAACAACAAAGGACCTAGCATTGACCCTTGAGAAACTCCCGCAGAAATGAAAGAGGAAGATGAAAGGTCCGATCCGGTTTTAACTGTAAGCGTTCTGTCATCACGTAAAGAATCAATCCAGCGAGGAACCTCTACCTGAATACCATAGGCTTCCAGCTTGTGTTTCAGTGGGCCGTGTGCGTCACGGTAAAACGCCTTGAAGAAGTCAAAAATATGACATCAGAGATGAGGCCAATGTATCTGGCCTCCGTCAGACTGTACATGAAAACAAGCATATCAGTCATGCATGACCGATTAGGAAGGAAGCCGTGCTGGGTGGAGGAAAGAAGATGGTTTGATAAAAAGTGGTTAAGGATGGCACGTTTTAATAAGCCCCCATTATCTTACACGGAGTACCAGAGAAGTTGACCGGCCGATAGCCAGCCGGAGGGTGTCGGTCACCCAATTTAAGTATGGGCGTAACCGTCGCCTCATTCCATACACGAGGGAGCATGCCGGTCTGGAGTGTCTGTTTAAACAGCTTGTAAAAGGGTTCTGCCAGACTGGCGGATGCTTCTTTGAAAATTCTGGGATGTATCTTGTCTGGACCCATTGAACTGTATGAATTCGCCTTAAGTGAAAGGTCCTCAACAGCCAGCACGGAAAATTCCATTCTGAAGTCGTCAGGCACACTTCAACTGAGCATTTCGTGGCAATGCTAGAATGTCACTAACTTAAAACAGGCGAATATTATTCTGACCTATATGTTTACAGAACACCACAAAAAGGTTTTCACACGCAGTTTCCAAAGTTTATTTTTCAGGTTGTAGTGGAACCAACAAATGAATCGACAAGGTTACAGAACAATCTACAATAGCTGTCTGTGATAAATTCCACCACAGTAAGCTAGCTCTATGTTTGAAGAACGTTCCTCTAGAATAACAGAAATTTCTGCTAACTCCGCTCCTCCGGGGTGCTAAGATCTACTGTTGCCACGGTTAACTCCCGGTAACAACGACCACGGGCGAGCAGAAGCCGAGGTGCGCGAGGACGAAACGTAAATTCATTCATACAACGGACGAGTAGTTCATGCATGAATGCTAGTTGTAGACCGCGAGATTCCGAGCTGTCGTGCTGGGGAAAATTACTTTTCCGAAGAAAATCGTTTTAATGGCTTGGTACCTAGTGCAGAAACAAAAAATCGTCGGAATCTGCCTCATGGACTCATATCCCCCTGTTTTAACTGACCATTAATTGAAAACGGCCTTATCGTAGTTGTTTTTTGGAAACAGTTATGGCTGCTGTTGTTGTGGTCAGTTAAGTGCGGCAATGTAAACACAAAAATGTTGGGGTTGTTTTTAATTTAATTCTTCATTTTTGTAATTTGTTCATGATTTTGTTTTAAGTTTATTTTTTTATTTTTAGGAAATGGATTATATTCAGACTTTCAAGGCGATGTTCGAGGATTGCGAATTTCGCGTTTTTCACGATTGTGGGACGAGCCTTAGGTCGAAAACTGCTTTGAAGTATCATAAGGTACGGTGGCATGGGTTCCTGAAAACCATGCAAATTTATCGTCGTTGTATGAAGTATTAAAGGCATTGGATTTTATGCAGGGGTGGGTGGCGTGTCCATTGGGCCAATTGTCGTCAGTTTTTATGAATCGGGTCTGGCGATATACGCTGCAGATCATGATTTCATGTAGTCCAACGAGATGCTTGACTGTCCATGACCTCCTTCGAGCTGGAGAACAACCACCTCACCAGTCTTCTGTCACATATGTCCCATCCTACGAATCGTTCACTCACCATCAATGAATTGAAGGCATGGAGAAATGTGTTCCGGCAAAATACCCACCAACCGCCGACGTTAAACAGTACGTAGCGTATGTTCGCGAGAAGCCCATCACAACCGATGACGTTGGATATATCTGCCGCAAGTTGAAGCCTGCGATGTTAAGTGAATTTGCCATGCAAGGTTGGTCGGGGAACATAAGAGAAACTCGATGAAGTGCTGTCGGCAACTGGTGTGATGGGCGTGGTGCGCATTATGGGGGATGGAGGCAAGAGACGTACGCACATCTGCCCTACCCAGCAAAACACAGATTGAACCATCTTGACGTTCCTCGCATGTTGAGAGTGTAGATGTCACCCACAACACAAACAAACACTGGTATATCATTGCGTCTTCCCTCATACTTTCGAAGCTGGAAATTATATCAGTTCCTCGTGACAAACGGTATGGGACAAGGCCGCCCGTGACGTACAGATACGTTCGCGGTGAGAAGTATGCCTCACTACATAGACTGTTCGGAGTTATTCGGGAAATGATGGGCGAGTAGATTGCGGTGGAAACATTTGTCATGGATAAGATCGCTGCGCAAGTGAGGGCATTCCATGTGGTGTTCGGCTGCAACATCCTGCTGTAACCTTAATGTACGTGATGCCGTACACAAGCATATAAGTGGGTAAAGGTCGTCCGTCATATTTGTCAAAAGACAAACTCTTCGCAGTCCTTATCTCTTCCGCCAAACCGCTACGGTAGACAACGAGAAAGAATGAGTTGCGCTCGTACACTGTTCACCGTAGGTTCAAACGTGGTTTGTGTATCGTCGGCCGAACGGATAGGACGTTCACGAGTGATTCGTTGTGCCATTGGCTGTACATCAAGCCGAAGTGGGCCATCCATGCGCGAAGCGATGTTGTCTACTTCGGCAGTCGAACGAATAATAGGCTGGAGAACGCAAACAGACGGTTGAAGAAGAGGACACACCCAAGACACGCCCTGGCCGTCGCCATTCAGAAAATATGGATCCATGGCGGGTAGCTCCTGCGGGAGCATGAAATACAAGCGGCCTATGGTGCGACCGTCGTGAGTTTATGGATGTTGACTGGAACGTGAAGACCATTATTCGCAGAATGACCACACCCGCAACCCTTTCGGAACGGTATTTGGGTCCAAGGTAAGCGGTCCTCTAGTAATCACCTTGAACATCGCAGCTTCGTGTGCAACAAGATGGTGACGCTTTTGTTGTGGACAGCGTACAGGGCACACGTTAGTGCACTTTTTACCGTACATTGTGGCTTTCGTGCATACACATTCTGTCGATGTTTCAGAAACATTTTGATCCGTACTGTAAGGTTTTGTTCACTTTTCATTTCCCGTCTATAATGGTCACGTCCCCATCCATGAGCGGTGGCTGGCAGAGTACAACTTTCCAATTCGACGGCTGATAGCCCATGGCTTCGGTCGGTTGCCGTAGACAATTTTAATTGTCACTATAAAGCTCCGCGTCATCTACTTGAAAAACTGCACGACTGCAACAGCCGCACGGCGGTGGCTTGCTTTTGCCAGTAAGATGGTGTAAATTGCCAAGACTGGCTTACCTTTATACGACATCCCCATAGGTTCAGCTACATGCGGTATGCAGCGGAGGTAGGTGAAGGAGTCTAAAACAGGATTGCCGTGTGGACACTGCAGTGACTCCGAACAGATGGACAGCTATTGCTGTGATGCAGTTTAGCCGATTTTTTACTCCGAATGCATCCAAATTGCAGAAATAAACGAGTGTCCATTCTGTGGCAAGCAGTTTCTACCTAAGTCGCCTGGTAAGTGCACGTTTTAAGTCCTTATTTTTTCAGTTCCCTCAACTCCAGCCGTTGCTCGCACTTCTCCAGTGATTATGAGAGGCAGGTCCCACACACAAACTCACAACAGATGTCCACTTAGACTGGTCCGCTGACGATGAACCGCTTGCACACGGGTCGAAGAAAACTCGAACCAACATCATCTGGAACGGTCATCCTGTTGATATATTTGAAGGAGGTGAGCCCCTTCATATATGCGTGCACAGATTTCTTACGGAGATCAGACGCGATAAACGACATGATGATGAACACTTCACCTGATACATAGTTTCAGTCATCCGGGGGGACACCCATAACTCATGAAAACCGAAGGCTACATTCCATGCCGAAAAAAGCGAAGTTAGTATGCACATTAATCCACAATTATCAAATACATGAAGTGTCCTACTTTGAAGTAGGTTATGAGCGTTTCTGACGTTTGCAGTTTTATTAAAAGCTAAGTACTCACGTTTCAACAGCGGTTCGACCGTCGAAACCATAATCACGCTTTCCTATGTAATTATGTCCCGATTTAAATAAAAACATGTGTTGCCACGTCAACGACGTCGATTTTCATTATATTTTACCTTCATATTTCCGAAATAATGTAGAATGCGGCTCTACGTTTTTTTTCATTATTCCCTACGCCACCGAACTACCGCACATTTCTTGTTTACGTCTTCGCAAGATTGAAACAAAGAAATCTTCAGGGAAGAGATTCGTAAGATTTTAGGATTTGCAACATGTCACGAAACTTTAACAACTTTAATGGCAAGAAAGTTTTTTTAACTGAAAGATGATGGAGATGTTTACGGTCTATCGATTACGCGCAGCGCAGTTTATATGTACAATGAACATTACAGTATGAAGCATAGGATATAACAAGAGAGGGAAAGGATAACAGACTCTATAAGACCAACAAACGTCCGCCTAACACCTAATGATACAAACCGACCGGATCTTGGTACACTGGACCTTCTGCCCGCAAACATGGTTGGCGTGTTTGTCTATGTAATAGCTCATGTCTAATTGTTATGTATATTCACCCACGTACGAACTTATTCATTTAGATGGAAATTATCCGTTAGGATAGAAATTTGTCGCAAAACAGCGACTCTACAAGAGACCCGTGAATATCTGGCAACATTTTAGTGGTATCGCTAAAGAAGATGAAAATCATCAGTTTCTGAGACAAAAATGATCACGAGCGTTGAATGGTTTGTTTTAACCGACCGCTAATTGATTTGTCCCTCATTTCGCGCGGAGATTGAAAATGTTAATGGCGGGTATTGTGAGTGTACTTACGTGTTATCATGTGAAGTAGCTGTTTATGTTCGACTAATAGTTGACCGTCCCGTGTTGATAAATGATTTGTTGTTTGTAAGATTAAGTTTACGTGATGAATTATCTTAAGGGATTCAAAGATCAATCCGATAATTGGGAATTTTCTACCTTCCAGGAGTTCCAAAGTTGTTTGGAGAAATATATGAAGGACTATAGTGTTTTGTACGTGTTTGGTTCAAGCAAAAACTCAGACAATGGACACTTGGAGTATGAAAATATGAGTATGAGTATTAATGAAGTTAGGTGGTGGGTGGCGTACAGGTGTACCAGGTACAAGTGACGTAGTGGAGAAAGCTGCTAATTACGACGTTTTTAGTGAGTTGAATTCACCTACTTTCAGTTGCACTTTTCTCGTGATACATGCTGCCGATCACGTTTTAACGTCGCTAGGAGGAAAACGCTGTTGGATGTTAGCTCTTTTACATTAGAGCACAACCATGACCTAGCTGCCTTGCCGTGTGATGCACACCCGACAAATCGCCGGCTCACTGCAAGTGAAGTGAACAACTGTATGCACTTGTTCGAGTACAATACTCCAACTGCGGAGTTAAAGCTGTATGCTGCTGATGTTTATGGCAAGTATATAACGATAATGGACATTCGCAACATCCGTCGTCGTTTAAAATCACCGACGATAAGTTAGTTGGTTTGTATACATTGAAGTTGCAGAATACCCACCCCAACCTCTCGATGACGTAGAGGAAAACGGCGTATTCCGTGTCCTCAAAGACATTGGTAATAGATACACGCACATATACTTAGCGGGGAAGGAGCAGGTGCAGTTGTGCAGACGTTTTCCTCGATGTGGTCAACGTCGATGCCATGCATGGAACCAACCGTCACAAGTATATCCTGTATCAGTTCACATTTGCGGTTGTAGCTTGAAGCAATATCAATTTATTGTCACAGGCGGGATGGACCATGCAAGACCCGTGGTGTATGGCTAGGTCCGGAGTGAAAAGCATGCTCCCCTCTGTCGTTTGTTTGAAATCTTTCTTGATGTGATAGGGAATCACATACCTGAGAGAACGTTTGTGATGGACAAAATGGCGGCCCAAATGCGAGCGGCGAGAGTGGTGATGGATGCGACAAAGTGTCATGCTGTTTCCATGTTCGAGATGCTGTGAGGAAACATACCAGTTGGTGTCGTTAACCCTATAATCTCAATTTAGTCCAATTCATTTATAAGTCGCTATTTGTTTAATCGTATGGGAACTGTGTATAACTCAGAAGAGTGAGTGAAAACTTTTGCCCATTAATGGTTAGGGTTCAACCAAGATGTTGCGCTAGTCAGACGCACAGACCAAAAAAATATGAACTACTTAATGTGCGGTTGGCTTTATATAAAGCCTAGGTGGGCCATGCATGCACAACCAGAGGTTGTGCATTTCGGAAACCAAACAAAAAACCGTCTGCAGAGTATCAGTGGGCGACTTGAAAAGCGCACTCATCCACGAGTTCATTTACCCACAGCCATCAGTAAAAGTTGGTCCCACAGCGAGTGGCTAGTGAGGGAATTTGAGATACAGTGCACCCACGATTGTGACCGCTGTGAGGTGGTTAGCGTCGACGTGTACCGTCTCAGCTGACGACGTTCGCCAGTGAATTGGTGTTGAGAAATATCGGTAATCGCGCTCCCTTACTGCATCGTAAACGACAAGAGGAGTTCAACGTAACTGCACTTTATTTTATATCTATTTTTAGTTCCGGGTGAGTCATGAGGGTGGAAAGTACACTGTGGACGTCATATCACGTAGGCTGAGAGTCGAGCATAGACGTCATTGCGCTTTGACCATTGGTCGGCGCGTTGTGGCCACAGGGTGCACGAAGGCTGACCGTCGAGCATAAAGTTTGTGCATTCACTTATAGACCTACGAAGTTCAGCGTACTATGCAATGAATGTAACTTCATAATTTCCCAATCTTAAGAAAGGACCAGCGCCCAGAATGGATTTACCCATATGATCACACCCACACCAAAGACGGCTGCCTCTATCCCCTTGGATCACCAATCATCTCTGGGGCTGCACGGGTCAGAAACAATAGCTCTCAAAGAGACCACAGAGCAGCAGTCTTGCCCTGAACTCCCATCCATCAGACCTCAAAAAAGTTCCACCCGAACTTAATTTATTCCTAAGCTGTACAATCCAATGAGTCCGTTTGGGTCACCTCCAGCTTCTAGAAAAGCTCATACTTGGCTCATTCCAGCCGTGGCTCCCTCTTCCCTCTCACGGCCATTTCCTCCTAGGTTCTCTTCTAACTAAAACCCGCACCCAAATTTTTGGAGGTGCAAGAGTGCAAACCACCATCCGGTACCTCAAGAGGTGGAGGAGGTCCACAAGCCATTAACCCTGAGCAACCAGAAACTGAAGAAGCGTCCCACAGGAACGCTCATATATGTTCAGGCGGTGAAGACACGGCCGCAACCCACAAAAAGGATTCATGAAACTCTGAAACCGTCTACACACTCTCCCTCACTAACATGACTGCTTTCTCAGGCTCTTCCTTGCGCTCTTCAGTTTATTTCTTCACCCAGTCAAATGAGGAGGTAGCCCTCAAGTGCGTGTACACTAACTGTCTGAGTATTTTAAACAAACTACCTGAAATCAGACAGTTGAGGCAAGTCTCTTGCCCACATATTCTTGTTTTAACTGAAACCTGGCTCTCCACAGATATCAGTGGCAACGAACTGCATGTTCCTGGATACTCACTGTACCGAACAGACTCCTCCCATGGACACATGGGTGGCTGTGCTGTTTTTCAAAGCCAGAAGCTGCCAGTACCAACTCTCGTAGAGGAATCCACCTACCCAGAGAAGTGTGACGGACTGTGGTTTAAACTCCAATTTCGTAATCGTGACGCGCTCCTTGTCGGCGTTATTTGCCGATCACCGTCGTGCGGCGCATCTGACGACGGGGCCACTCTTGCTGGCCTGGACCATCTCCCGTCTACACAACGTTTCTCTCATCTCCTCATTATGGGTGACTTCAACGCACCCAAACTTAACTATGTTTCTGCCTCTCCTGAGGACTCTGACTGTGGACTTCCGAAGTCCTTAGCAATGTTGATCCATGAAAAAGCCTGGACACAACATACCGAGTTACCTACAGGGTACCAACCAGGACAGACACCCTCATTGCTTGATCCTGCTATTACGGATGAGGCTCATCTGGTCGTCAGCCCACCGCTGGGACATAGTGACCACATGATGCTTGCTTTCGACTTTATCTGTTACTGGCTACAAAATGCCGTAACAAAGACTTCATTCAGGAACTTCAAGAAAGCTAATTTTGGCGCAATGAATACATACTTAAGTACACTCAGACTCATGTCCAACTCAGTGAACTCCATCTATCTTTCTTTTAAAGATGCCATTCACGCAGCTGATGAGGCATTTGTTCCTCGTAAATCGCGGAAGTCCACAGCTCGCTCACCACTTCCGCGAAACATACGGCGTCTTCTTGACTTACGCTTTCGTCTATTCTCCAGACAGAAACGAACGGGCAAGTCGGAGGACCAAGAGGCCTTTTGCTCTGTACGAATCAGATGCAGGCGGGAAATCCGTCAACATACTAAAAATGCACCGACAAAAGTCCTACCCGTAGCTCGAGAGAATTAAAATGTTCTCTTCAAATACATGCGTCGACAGAGAAAAACGAAGCTCTGGAGGCTTTCTCCGCGGCTACCCGACGGGGAACCTCCTCATACCCTCAAGTGGTCGCTGAGATTTTCAGAGTATACTATTCAGCAATCTTCAAGGTGGTTCCGGCAATCTGGCATCCGATTCTCCAGAGGAGAAATTTCCAGTGCTCAGTCCTAACAACCGAATTCTTTGTGCTCGACGTTCAGGATCTCTTGCTTAAGGTCAACCCTTATAATGCAATGCGACCAGACGAGATCCATCCTCGGATCCTGAAGGAAGCGACCTTTGGTTTGGCGGTGCCCCTCCATAGTCTGTTCAAACAGACACTTCGAACCATCACTCTTCCGGAGGCATGGAAAAAGGTCATTTTCACACCTATATTTAAGGCTGGAGATCGTCATTCCCCTGCTAGTTATCGGCCGATAAGCCTCACCAGCATCCCATGCGAGGTAATGGAGCTCCTGAAAAAGCGCGCCATCCATAAGCATTTCTTCCCGAATAATCTTTCCTCTTCTACTCAGCATGGCTTTCTTCCAGACTGGTCATGCAGAGCCCATATGCTTATCTTCATCGATAGCTTGACAGACTCCAAAGACAATGGCCGTATATCGAATGCTATATTTATGGACTTTCCCAAGGCATTCGATCGTGTCCCACACGGTCCAATTTTACATGAGCTGGATGCATATGGGACCCAAGGCGAGGTTCTCCGTTGGATTACACCTTTCAATGAATCCGGAACATTAAGGGTAAAAACCGGAACGAACCTTTCTTTCCTTCCTCCAATCTTCGTCGGAGTTCCCCAAAGATCCGTACTCGGTCCGTTGTTGTTTCGAATATACATTAATGACCTACCCGACCTTATTTCCAGCAATACCCTCCTTTCTGCAGATGATTTAAAATTCTGGAATGCCTTTGGTCCCAGCGCATTGCAGATTGACCTCGGCCGTATTAAGGGCTGGTCAGAAGACTAGGA
>LUCH01018056.1:0-19285 GCA_013368495.1 Paragonimus heterotremus
CCTGACGAGCAAACTAGAACGTCGCCGGTACTTTAAAAACTAGTTTCAAGTTGCAAAACGAAGTCTACAGATACATAAACGAGTTAAACAGGGGAAGCCCCCTTCTAGTCAGATTCTAAGTGATATCCTTGTCGCCATCCTTGAAAGTCATGCGTCGAAGTGAATTTAAGTGAATTCCATTTACGTATCAAACACCTTGACATTTTTTTGGCGTTCGAACATCCTCCACATTTGCTCCCAACCTGTGAGTCTTCCGGTTGACCTACTACGAAGAGCAGCAATAGAACAGAGGTTAACTCTTATTACAGCTCACCATCAATTGTAAGTGATACCCAGTTCGTGACAATCTTGAATCCAGAACTTCTATCAACAATGTCATTAGAACAACTGGTAACTAATAATGCCAGAAGCAGATGCGGCGGGCAAGTTATGCAGCAAATGTCGCACGACTACGGGCAAAGAACGTGATGTCCGCATTGTTGGGAGGTGTGACAAAACGATCCAACGGTCGTCGACTGATCTTTTATTGTAGTGGCATCATGAGGACAAGCAATAAACACGGCTCAGTTCGGACGAAATTCCAACAGAGTAAATGCTTTATTGCAGCGGACATACATGAAGTCAAAGTGAACGAATTGCAGGATTTCCTTACGGACGACGGTAATCCTTCTCATTTCACTAAGTTCATTCAAGCAGTTAAAAAAACCGGAAAAGTTATTCTTCGATAGAATAGTGGTGATAATGTTCTCTTTTCAAAGGGGATTGTATAAAAATATACGGGTAGAACCGGCTTTCGACCGCTTTCAAGCGTATCTACAACGTTGCTTGATTGTTATTTTTAACAGAACCGTTCGCCTCCCAACAATCCTCATTCAAACGGCCGTCCACCAAACCACACGCAATTTACCAATATCAATGTGCCCCTCACCTTAGTAGAACCGCGACCCAACAGCGGACAAATATTAGCGAACAAAGTCTAACTGGGTTCAGGGTCAGGTTATGCAACCGATCAATGCAGTGCCGGTCGTCGTCGCCACCACCAACTCGTGAACGAAACCAGACTGCATCAACCATCGCAAGCACCATCAGCTTGACACGGTTATTCATTCCAACGACAAATCAGTTTCTTCCTCAATGTGCTGAAGCAATGGTTAGCAGATAACAGTACCCCCAGATCGTGCATCCAGTTAATAAAAACCGTTTAGCATCATTTTGCTGCTATAGCAGCGGTAATGCACATATGAACTGTTTTACGGCATGTATTTGGTTTGGTGAATGTAACGGTTTTTAGTAAGCAGTTGTAAATATGCAGCAAAATCTCTCATGACCTACTCTTGTGGTCTGAGATTTCACTTTTAATCATCTCAAAAAAGGAATAAAATTATATTCGGTCTAAAAAAAGACAATGAAAATGCAGTAAATGTGCATGTATTTACCCTCCACAGTTGATGGCACATTTTCAAGCGTTCTCGAACACAAACGTTCCAAGTTCTCAGCATTCGATTATTACCTTATTGGCAAATCCCGTACTACATGTGGTTCACATGCATTCTGATATCTGTTTCCTGGCTTGTTTATTTAAAATGTAGACTTTATGCACATATTGGGGGTCTTCAAGACAGCATTTCCTGATCTGTTCTGACAGTGGAACATTGTGTGCCCAGATGTCAATGATATGTGTTTGCTCGATTCCTCACTCTCTCTTCACGTGATATCACGCATGAACATACATACTATAACAGTGAGTCGATGACATCAGATGCTGACAAATCGGAGCCAAAAATACTCAAAGGTATGTACGATCGATGAATTCGAGACGTTTGTATTTAAAGTAACGATGTGACGAACAACTGTTTCCGATACTTCTTTCTCAAGTCAATACCATGTGACGTAACATCCAGTTAACGTCCGGCCTGAGCCTAACCAATTAGTGTGTGTGTAGCCTAGTACTAGACTTCATTGTCACTTGTGAACAGTCATTTCTTGTTTTCTACGCCTTGTCTTACGACGTCTTGATGAAACCTATGTAGTTGTATTGACTTGAGAAAGAATTATCGAAAACAATTGTTCACCACATCGTTACTTTTGATATTATGGGAATTTTCCGACATTTACGTTTGTATTTCGTAAGCGCTGTGTAAAAAGCGTCTAAATAAACGGTAAGAAAAAAACGGTTTCTCAATGTTTATTCAAAAGGTATTAGAACGTCAACACATTGTCAGCACACTCAAAGCAGAAGCGGACTCAAAGACACAGTTTACTGTACCTACGAAGAACTTTCTAGACTTACAGGGCAAAAAAGTAGTGGACGAACGTTGTACTACCTATCTTGTATGCTCAAAATGAACCCACATAACTAAATCGAAAACATTCCTATATGATAATGCCTAACTTCCCCTTATAGCTTGGTTGTCTGTTTACAAGGTGTAGGCATCTTGATATCTGAGTCTCAACACAATTATGTTTAATGGTTAGATCCCCTCTGTTCCATTTTCTCTTTTCGTTGGCTAGGACTTGATTTTCTATCAGCCAGAGCCAATGATAAGTTCTCGTATTTGACGAGGATGAGGATGATGATAATGATGACCTGCAACAGTATTCTTTGTCCGAGGTCGTGATCCGCAAACTGGCGTTTTCTCACCTAAAGAGTACAGCAGTTCAGGTGAAGACAGCATACAAACATGGAATCCGGACTAAACTCATAGATTACACACTTTATCTGGTTAATCGTGAGAATAATGTGGGTTGGGAGGTTAGAGCAATGGATTTTTATGCTTCTAGATTTTCAAGACTATACAGATATTGAAAACGGCTGTTAGAAGATTAACATCTGTGAATACCTGAGAACATGATATGTAGACCATCGCAAACTAAATGGAATTAGAAGGACTTTTAATATGAGGAATGATAAAAGGTCGTGGTGAGCAGTACCATTTAATCTATCTATAACAGTGACCACGTTATACGTGACGAGGACATTCCCGGAGCATAGGTTAACTTAAGTGCACAGACTTCGTAAGACTAAAAAAATGGAAACATTATACAGTGTGGCATGTGATACATGCTAGTTCGATAACAAGTTTGTTCATAATGCTCTCGTGTATGCCAAGTTGGTCGCCAAAAGAATAAAAATGTCAAGGTTCATTCTCTTATTTGTACGGTTAATTTACTAATGATAAGTGGTAGGGGAATTTTGGCTCACAAAAATCGAACATCGCTAACAACAGAACACAGCTTTTAGCTTTCATAAAGACAATTTAGTCAACTCCATTCGAAAAAAGCAATAGACCTGAGATAGTTCTCGTCAGGCTCATCAGTAACGCATATCCCTGCCAAGACCGGAATTACAAGTCCGACCACACTTTCATGAGACAGTCGTGCAGTTCACTGCAATACTGCCTTCAGAATGAAAACGATCGCGTTGGCGTATTTAAAACCTCAGCCAAGTTCGCCTGTGCGCAATACTTGGGAGCTCTCGATTGTTACGATAGGGAACGGAATAAATATCCAGTTAATTGCAGCTGATGAATGAACTATTAGGACTTCTTCTGGAATGTGGATATGATAATTTCGTCATGGCTAATGTGGGGTTAATGATACAGTAGCCAACACAGTTGCAGCTTGAAAACATGACCACGGCTGAATGCACTAGTTCTAGCAAGAACAAAATATTGGGTCTAGTGCTTCGTTGTGTTTGTCGGCCTCTAAGGATCAGTGAAGTAGTAAACGCTATCAGCATGCTTCCAGTTAAAAGTTGAACTGATTTGTAAATTGGCGAATGCATCTTAGGTAAAATTCGTCGGAAATCACGCAAATTCAAACAATAACTCAGAAAAGACCCTAATGCGGAAAAAGTGGTCTTCGACTGAATTCCAAGCAGCAACAGAGACAGGACGCCCAAATGCGCCAAGTGCCCCACTAAATGCGTTAAGAATCCAAGCTGGGAACTTAAATGTTTTTTACGTTTGCACTCAACTGACGACGTTTCTCAAACTTGACAATGAACGCGTTGCTAATGTGGCTTTCGATGGTGAGTAGAACTAGCAAGAATGGTGGTCGTCAGTTCAGCTTTCATCTTCTTAAGCAAGTAGCGTAGATGCGAATCTAGTTGGCTCTTGACAAACAACTAGAACTCCCGAAGTTAACCATCCTTAAGTGCCACAAGCAATCCCAGAAAAGCTACAAACCCTCATCTTAAAGCCCATACGCATCAATCATTGAAACTATGTGCAATTGTATGCAACAAAAAACGGAAATCAACAACCGAAGTATTTCATTTCACACAGTTTATGCTTCACTTACCACAGGATACTGATTGAGGTCGTTGAACGTTCTGCCGGCAATTGTGTTCAAACACATGAGGTACTCAAAATTAGAAATCTCCCGATCGACCCATCGCTGAACAGAAATAAACGTGAAAAAAATTGTAAAGTATTTTGCATGTGCATATTTGCATTTGATTTTCGGCACAGCTACATGATATGAAATTAAAATACACCTTTGAATGAATCTATTGAACGAATTACCTGTCAGAACAGACATAACAAACTGATGACTTGCCTTTGTCTGTGGAAACGGGTGTGTGAAAAGGAAAAACGCTATGGCAGAAGTTGTTTGCATAGGCACTGGATCCGTCGTCCGCTCAATATAGTCAGCAGCACATTGGGTTATAAGCATTCTCTTAGTTTACTTAACTGGCACACTTCCTTTCGCTCACAAGCTGAAATCGATAACCTGTTGTGTGGTTGGCCTGCAAACGAGCAAGCATCGGGCATAGCTCCAGAACGGGTTCAGAAAGGGCTTTTCAAACAGTTAGTCCCAGTGACCACCAACAAAGTAGGGAACAGCTATTTCGACCTGGTTGGATCCCACCAGCGCCAGGCACGCCGGAGAATCGAACCCACATGAGTATGCGACAGACTGGACTACAATCTGTGCTGATTGTACCCAACTACGTCGAAATAGCTGTGCACCACTTCGCTGATGGTCACTGGGACCAACTGTTTGTAAGCATTCTCTTTCTCGAGGAAAATTAGGATTCTTATTTATGCAGCTGACATAAAGTTGACAACCAAAGAGCAGACTGGATTTGTTTATATGTTTGATGACAATTAACGAAGCGTAAAGACAATAGCTGGATACTGTAATCAGAGATCGTCTAATCAATGACCAAAATTATTGTCTACTGTACAGTAAGAAGTTGAAAAATTCAAACGGATTTACTGTATAATCGAGTAAAAGAGTGAGGAAGGTCACGAATGGACGGCAGTTTCATACGCATGTACTAACGACAGGGTTCCAGTTTGACCACACACCTACGTGTCAACACGGAAGGCCATTCGAGGGTAGAGTTCAGATGTATCAGTGGTTCAAACTTGATTCGATGAGATGGTCATTGCGTTTGTGAACTTCTAAAATTAGCCAACGTGACCGTGGGAAACTCGATGAAGTTTCTTCATGAGGCAGATCTCGGAAATACAATTTAGCGTGCACTGTATGGATGGGTAGTTTAGATTACTCCATGCCACAACTCACACAGTTGCCTCAATTCCCAAGGCACTTCAGTGTTTGCATTAGCAAGAAGCATTTCCGATCCCCACGTCTTGTTTATCAAATATACTGAATGAGTATTTATACGTAGGATGTAATTTTAAAGTAAACTGCAACTATGGGGTTGTATAGGTCTCTTACTATTTGAAATCCGGTCGATTCAGTGGATCACCTCCAATGGTATGTTTATTTCTGTTTGCTTTTTAGCTAAGCCACATCATTCTCAACGAACATCGCACTAGGCAGTCGGTCATTGCAACGTGTGTTAATTGCGATAATTTCTAACTTACCTTGGTAAGAACTCGTTTGATTTATTCCAGGAATTATCCAGATAACGTTTGCCCCCACTAGACAGTTTATCTTCAAAATTTCCGGTCGATTCAGATTTATGGTGGAGTCACTGTCTTCACATGTCACAACACCACATACCATACATTTTATATTTGGCTAAATACATCAACCTTGCTATTTAACCAACAAAGTAGAGGCTATTTTACAAACCAATGTAGCCAACTCAACATCAATCTGTGTATTTGATTGATTGATCTGGTTCACGAGTCCATACTTAGTGGCATGCTGTAGACATCGGAGGTGAGTAGCATGTCATTCACATTTTTTAAGACTCTAATGACAAAAGAAGACAACATGAAATTTGATTATTTCATTGATTTTCTTCGATCACGAAAAACTTGTGATTACTTAGAACGTGAGGATAGCAACAAAATGAATTATGTTCATGAATGCGATTTGCAAGAAAGGACAAAGTACTCTCAGCTTTGGGGAAGACAAACTACTTAGATCAGCAAGTGATGCACCTATAGGGCTGGACGGTAAAAATTGAATAGCATTGATTCGGAGTATGTGAGGAATTTTGGTTTTTATCGCGCAACTATAGGGTAGTCCAGATGACACAGTCAGAAATTCGATCAGTTTCTATGACGCTCCTTGAGATAGAAATATCCTGATTTTGACTTACATGTTCTGCTGTCATTGCCTGCTGCCCAAGTGTACGCAACAGCTGTTTGGACATACGTCCGGTCACCGTTTATCCCGTGAATCGATCAAGCTTGTGATCACTCCTGTAGTCGTCACTTCTAAATGTATCAACCGCGATTCAGCCGTGTGTGTGCAACAGGCAGTTGGGAGTGATAAACATATTCTTAACTTCTCGTGATATCTCTCTTACACCGTTTTTGTGAACCAGAATCAACTATACTTATTTTCAGACAAACAAATGTATAAGTGTGTGTCTTCTACTTCATCGTTCTATTTATATACCTTCGCTCTTATTCGATTTCATTGTGAGCACCTCTCCCAGTAAGGATGTCCACGTGTGAACTGGACAATGTCCGCCTCCAAGACAAGCCTGTTCTTGTTCCTTCTCACTTCTCGCGAGAAGAGTATTAGTGACATATTAACTTGTCTCCACAGAGTTGTCAGAGTTCTGATTATGAGTTAACTTGCAGCAACAGTAGGTGACATCCTTGCATGCTACTAGCCATTTGCCTGCACTGTTCAGTATATACAAAATACAAATTCGTATAAATCACACTGAATATTGAAAGCTATTTTACAAAAATATTCACATTTTCGTAACACGAACAGAGTAGTGTTTTCGGCCTACGTTCCATGCCTACAAGCAGTGGTTGGAGAATCCATCGTGCTGTTTACATTATGCCGTAAGTAAGCTAGTAATATTAACGTTGTATTCAAATATTTATGCATCCTCTAAGAAGCGCCCTCGTGAAGTCCCTAGGGCATATGTTAGCAGTAAATAATTCAAGCAGTCTCTTAAGATACGGTAAAATTCGGTGTGGACCCATTCACTGGATCAACTTGTGCAGTTGGCATTTGCAGTCATAACCGAGACGTTTAATGTCACATACCATCGACTCGCAAAAGACTGCGGTTTCGAAATGATAAACCCGTCTTCCTCCAAACAAAACAAACTAGCGAGAGAAGTTGGTATGGATTTCTTTCTCTTTCAGTGTACTGAGATGCTTCCTAAAAAGCAAAATCTGTCAAGTTGGATTCGTATCAAAACAATGAAATTTTCAACCACACATTGATTCAATATGTTGGGTGTGTGGTACAGTAGGTCTTCAACTTTGAAGTGTTTCACTGTTGCATCTACGAGGTGTTGCAATAAATATACATATGTCCCGATTCAGTATATAAAATTTAGATAAAAAAGTGGGAACTTAATCATAATAACAAGTGTTGAGTCCCAGTGGTTGCTACCATGCCCTGAAATACAAAGAACAGAAGAATGCAGTTACGAAGATCTGCCGGTGAAACATTGCAAATAAGTAGTCGTAAATGGAGGCGTCCATTATAAACCAACTCAGATTCGTTGGGCTCTAAATGTTATATGCGCGTGTCATCAGCACTTTAGATCGAGTTTCTGGGGGTACGCCTTTTAGCCGAGGTATCGAGCTTGATCATTTGACAGCCCAGCTGATCAATCAACTGGTCTTAATGAGAATCGATGTTAAACTCACCACGACTGTGGCAAAACTTTACATAATTACTGGGCTTCTGATTAAGCACAGACCTAATACATTTTTTGACAGAAGTTGGCCGAAATGCAGAGGCAGCTGTTAAGAACTAAAATTCTCAACTAATCCATAGTGTCTCTCAAAAGCCGAACGACAGCCACAAGAAGCACAGCGGGATTACACTAACTGACCTAAGATAGTGGTAGATCTTTGTTTCTGAACACCTGTAACAACATCGCATGGATGGCAGTCAATGTGTTTCCCACAGATCACATGAACAACGCTTAACATCTATGGTGAAGGTTTGGATTCACAAGTGTGATATCGTGCACCAAGCCGAAACGAAAACATTACTATCGGATAAATATCATTGTACTCAGACAGAAACAAGCTGGCTAATGGTGTTTAGTCGTGATGAAGTATTCTGAGCAAAACCGGACAACTGTTAAAAAGTATAGCGTACTTATATCCACCGACTACAACTCCGAGCTTCATCTCATGCTGAGCATCCGCAGAAACCTGTCATGAGTTTAGTTGGACCTACCTGAACTAACCTAGAGGTTACGATGGATTGGCAGACACAAAGTAGATTACAACTTTAAAAAACTGCCAGTTGCACTTTGAGCATTTTTAGTGTTTACGCGTTACTGTTAAACAAAATTACAATGAAACGTAAAATGCGTCAGACTTGTTCATTCCAGTGTTGTCACTATGCTCTCATTTGTTTTGCCAGTTTGAGAATATTTTTGCCACACAAATGACTGCTGATGTGACACCCAGAAATTCAACGTTCAGGATGTCTTTCACACTCGTAAAAGTAGTGTGACTAGAACAAGTCAGTGTTAGGTTGGCAACTCTAAACATTTTATGTACAGTGGTGATTTATGTGTTTCGTAACAAAGCTCGCTGTCGTGTGATTGATGCCACTTGAGTTTTCGATTATGTGAGTTGTATGTATGACTTATTGGTCCCCTGACTCATGCTTGTCAACTTTTATTAACATTCCAGATTTTTGTCTTGATCCCGTTCTTCAAAGAAGCGTTGTCGGTAGGTGCCTCCAGTCCGCTGAACGTTACAGCTTTAATGAAAACGAAGCGCTCCTAGTTAAACGTGTGTATGATTGAAATTGCTGCTTAACTGTCACAAAATTTGACGTAGGTATGGAAATTTTTTAGAAGTTATTAGTAAACAGTCACAAGGTATTTACAGTGTGGGCCATCCGTATAAGAAGCAACGCGGGTCTTATTAGAGCAACGGAACTTCGTTTAATGTTCAACAACATTCGTTCAGCTATCCGTGATTACATAACGGAACCCTGAATTTACTTATTTGCGAGTAACTGGGTGTTACGAAGTGAACGAACTGTGCGCGGGCAAAATACCGAGAGCTTATCCAAACGTATTTATAGGTCGTGAATACGAAATGACCTGTGTGGACTCAGGGAAACAAAATAAAAACGAAATTAAACTGACACAGCAAGAAACGAAAAGAGAGAACCTCTGGTTTCAAGTAAGCCATTATCGCTCGCGTGTGGCATAAAGTAATGAAACGAGACTTGAGAAGGTGCAGTGCGAATAGGCTTCAAGGTTTAGAATACCGTTTCTCTTAAAATGAATGGGTTGGATAGTTGTCACCCCGTCAAGTCCATCATAGTCATTCGATCAGCACGTCACACAAAAATTGATTAGTCACAACTATAGAATAACCATTCAGTAGTCCAGTACATTATCATTAATTTATTCTTATTCGTTCAAGTTTTACAAAGAAACAGGATATAAACCGCAGTTTATGACTAGTGTTGGAGTGCAATCTGTCATGTTAGAAGTTTGTCCGATGAACTACAAAAACGTTTTCAGAGCGGTGCAAAAATCACTTGTTTGTGCGAAAGAAAAAAACATGGAACACAAGATACGATAGAATAAACAGACAGTACATCTACTTTTGAAATGTTGAAAATGTTAAAATTCAAGTATAATTGTAATTTATTATAGGTTATGCCAGCTTTTATAAGTTTAGACCGGTTGGGCACAGCCCATAGGTATGGGCATAATGGCATGGAATCGTAATGAACGTTCGTGTTCTTCTTGCATGAACTGAAACAGTGGTTAGAGACCACAAACTGTGAGTCGATTTTGGATGGCTTTCCAACAAGAATTTCTGCGTTAACTTATATATACATTTGCGAGGATGCTCTTTTGCTCATTCGATAAGTGTGTTATGCATAGTCGGTTCGGTTCATAGCATGGGAAGTGCAAGTTCTAAAGCGCAATCTAAATGAGAATGACAACAACGATGGTGTCAAAATACACATATTACACATAGCTGAATGTTTATTGAGGAGATACAAGTACGTTGCGCTGTTGGTTTTGTCCGTGTGACACTATTGCGACCGTTTTCCGTACAATCCAGTTTAGAAATAATTAGCTCCTCGATCTCTTGCACATATGAAAGCTTAACAAATTTCAAGGAGATCCTTGCAGTTGTGTTTGAGTAACTATAAGAAGCGCGTTTTTAGCCCTTACTATCTTGTGACTCACCGGAAAACATTTCGTGCAATGCGAATTACCCAACACTAAAAAGAATTGGCTGAAGTGGTATAGCCTTAACTCTGTCGGCAGTATTTGGAAGCGTTTTATCCCGATGTTAACTTAATGTTGCGGTCGGTGAGTTTGGGTTGAATAGTTAACATTTAGTTAACATTTAACTAGAAGTGGTTTATTTGTCAACTGGGAAACGATTTTTCGACGAAATGACAAATTAAAAATGGAGGTTTTAATTATTTTTACTAGTCTGATAAACTAGTCTACAAACTAACAGGTTACTCTGATCTCAGCAACGTGGACTTAGGTGATTCCCATGTGAGCCAGTTTCATGCTCGCCTTATTTTCCACAAATCCATACGAGTTTCAATACGTTAGCTTGATGGAATACAACCGAAAACAAGATTACCCGATAACGATATTCTAAGTCGGGAAAAGTAGTGCTCTGACCACCCTCAGCACCCGACCACCTAACATACATGTCATCTTATCTACCAGTTCCCTTACAGTTGCGGTGACCCACACATTGGCAGAACGGATTGAAACTTACGACAGAGGAAGGCAGAGCACATCTCCAAATGGCTAGCGCAAACGATGACTCAATGCGGGTCAGTATACCAACACCCGAACAGAAATCCGGCGTCTTCGATCGTGAAACACTTAGTCGCAACGGGTCATATAGTTAACCCCGTCACTTCGTTTATGGTCTTATTGCGCAATCGTAACCCCAGGTTGTTGACGTTCACCAAGTTATTGTTGACCGTGTGTCACGCAATGGCATTCTGTTGGCAAAACGTGCTGACGCAATCAATTTCGTTATCGCAGTAGTGAACCATGATTGCACCTATATGGTGTTCGCTTATTTCATCGTTCTGTCGCTACGCCCTTAACCTATGTAACCTAGTGTCTTATGAGAATAAACTAAATGCTTGCATCTCGCAGTGTATATCTTCTTGCCGTCTTGATAAATAAGGATTGTCACTGGGTCTCATGGTAACATGACAAGAATTGCGACCAACCAGAAGGCAGTAAACACAGCTTGCCGGCGCACGCGTCTGATTTCCTTATCTGATCGGATTTCGGTGAAACGTCAGCCGCACAACCTGCTGATCGATCTCCCAAAAACACCGCACACAGTTTCCAGTGCAGGCGGTCGGGAGCAGCCCCCACGTTAGACAGTTCGCAGACAAGCACACGCACACGCACGGAAATCCGACAGAATTATCATATACTTCATGAGACCACCGGCCAAAATCCGATCGAATCGACCAGTATTTCGGGCGGGATAAAATGGTGGATTGAGGAGGTAGAAAAGGCCAAATCTGTCAGACAGTTGTGGTCCGATTCATGCATGGTTTGAGGTCCGCATTATAAAACACATGGTCCGTGATCATCAAAGAAAATTGACCTGTCTAATAAAAATATAACAAAATATACACAGGCGGTCACACCGAATCTCAAACACATAGTAGGTGTCTTTATTGCGCGGTCAGCCGAACAATGCGATTATGCAGAATGATCGTCACAGCAGCTTGGAATGCTTTGATCTGGTACCGCGGTGCACATGCGCAGTCATGAATGTCCAATATTAGATAGCATCATCACGCGACCGATGAAGAGTGTGTGGATTGTGGTTACGCCTGGAGGGGGGCGAAGTGGCCAAGACTACTTGTCAAGATTTTCACACTGAAGCATATCAAATGACGCGCCATTCGAACCAGCGCAAGTTGTTTGTTGATGAGATCACATAAATGTCAGAGAAGTTTGTTGCCATGTGAGAACGCCCGCAATCTATGCGGACAACGGTTTTTCAAAGCGAATTAGACTATCGTTCGAGCGACAGTTAAATGTGAACGGGCGTGGATAGAATTTCACTGCCAATGACACTGTGCCGGCAGGATAAACAGCATATATATAGACCATGGCGTTTGAAATGAAGATAAGATTAGCGTGGCACTCATACTAACCAAACCGCCACTGTCTGTGATGATGCCCAATGGCATCTCGATATGGCTAGTTTGTTTTATCGACTTTCAAAGATGTCAGCCATACAGACAATCACTGTATAGCTTTAATTTCTATTGGATTGTCGACGTCCAGGAGTGGACACCTTTCGATAATTATTCTACTAGGTTCAGATAAACTTGTATGCAACTGATTGTTGCTGTTTTTGGTAACGCTTTTCCGACGCACAATAGGTCTGAACCGATGCTCAGAAGTTAAAACCCTACGAGTACAACGTAACCACAACAATCGATTGTTTGCAAACTGTTCTGAAAGTTTAAATCCCTCAGTCGCTCTTGAGCGTGTTTCCCACTATGTATTTTAGCCGTTTGTCAGTCGCATTTCAACAAACACAATCACATCTTCAGACATAAAACTGGAGATCGAGGAGATATCATGGTTACTTCTTAAAACGTCCTATATTATATGGATTTGCAGGGAAAGTCAACATAATACCTCTTCGGACCGAAGCTGCTGAATTCCGGTTTGACGTCCAGGTTAACGGTATGGTTGATAAACTTTCTAATACCCACATAGATTAGAGGACACCAGTCACAATGGTGGTTGAGAACTGTATGTCAGGAATAGACAGCATGCAAAACTGGTGAGCTGCAAGTTGAGCAACAGATCTCACCAGATACAAAGGACAATATACAACTGAATATAGTTCGTTTGAGCAAGCAAATCTATCGCACAAGAAGCCCGACTACCACCGTCTCAGCCACGAACCGACACAGATATCTGGATTCCAAGCAGATTTGATCCGCCGACTACACAGTTTCAAATGACGAGAGTTTGTCCCATAGGCCCGTGTAGCCTATATGGCACCTGTTCCTAATGGATTGGGAGATATATGCTTTGCCTTGTTGCATTTCAGGTAAAATTGATGAATCAAATGTGGTACATTTTCTAAGATATGTGCAGCCAAAAAATACAGTGCACGCATGGCCAGTTCCTGTGGCATCAAAAATCATGGCACAATGTACCGGGTTCATACATTAAAACCAGCCCCTCCCGCTTCACGAATGCATACACCAAACGGTAATCAGGAACAACGACAATAGTACCCTCATCACTTAACCTGATTGACATGGGGAACCCCATCACGCACACAAACTGGTTCTGCCAACATACATACATACATCGTTTGCGGCATCCGAAACGGATTAGCCTGTCACAGAGACCGAATCCAAAGGACATACATACATACAAACATACAAGCAGTCGCACTCTCCAACACCAACGTAACCCATGTTCACCAAGGTCATAACATTATACAGTTTGAGTGCACTGTTACCGTAGTCCAGTGGTGACGATCAGCCGTCATTAATTATAGCAAGTCTATAGCACTTGCAGTGCAGATGAAAGCTCACTTTGTGTTGAAAACAGACAGTAAATGTTTACAAGGTAGCTGTTAGATTCTCGGATGACATTATTTGTCGAGCGCCACTGTTCTCAATGTCCCAGTGTGAGTGGGTAAACTTAAACGGCCACAGGCAAAGACAGTAGGTGTCGTTTACGGACAAAGAAATGAGCAATTCCTGATTCTAACTAAAAACGAGATAAGCTCTGCAACTAGTCCGCAGCTTCGGACAGTCAAGGTTAAATAGTACAATGATTCGACGCAGATTTGCCTTAGGTGTACCAATTCTGATGAGGACACCAATTCAAGGATGCCTCGAGTGATGAGTTGTTGTGTTTGTGACGTAATACTGTGTGGATTCGAAGCATTAGGATAGACTGAAGGATATGCGCTTCGTATTGTCGTGATTTTGTTGTTGAGGTTCAGTGGCCAAGCATTGCAGATCGCTGCCAAGATAGATATTCCGACAGCGCTTATAAAAAATCATTTTGCATTCAAAAGTAGGCCGGTTACACCAGTCAGACTGAACTTACAGAGTCCTATTAGAGGTCGAAATGTTAAACTTCTTATCAAAGGAAGTATGGAACAGGAAACTATAGCGCAAGAGATCTTAGCTCCATAACATACCATTTCAGTACAAGCCATGCTCTCAGAATCAATAACGGTTCGACAGGTTAACTGGTTTTCTGAATGGTACTAGCTTACATTGTACCATGACATTCCATATGTAGAGTTTCTTGTGTGGTACAATGTGACTAAAGTATTTTGCGCATACTTTTAATTTGCCTGCAGTATGGACACCGTCAACAACTGAAAACATCTCTCCCAGATAGAAGTATATCAAGCTCATTCAATAAACGCCTGGAAAGATTAGAATGGTATTTTCTGAATTCATAGTTATACAATCCACCAGTCAACAACAAAATCTTGTTGTCGATAAGATCGTAGAACAGGGAAATAGCGCTTAAATGGAAGGCGGGAAACATCAGCAAAATTCCAAAGTTCTTCATTATCTATGTTCCATGCAGTCGATGATGAGCAGTCTGTGTTTACGCAGTTTCATTTAAAAATTGTCCTCAGAGTCGTTTGTTCATCTGCGAAACAGAACAGTATTTGAAGTGTACTCGGTTATAATTTCTTCCACTGAAAACGTGTTTGTACGGACCAACGTTTATTACGATGATCCTCTATGTGATGCTATCAGTGAGCGGATTTCCGACTGGTTCTAAAATAACTACGTACTACAAAAATCCCTGTGTGTGTGTGTGTACTGACTCCGTGTTCACACGATTAGTAATGTAGATAACAGGCAGTGTGCATAATTTGACAATCTTAATACGAGGTTTCATGGTAAAATGTTTGAAGGTCACATCATTACCAGGTTACATAAAAAGTCCATGGAATCAAGCTCCAGCATTAAAGTGTCATCATCATCATCACAGCTATGAGCCTGACCAAAAGGTATTGTGGCTCAGGCCGCCGCTCACCTCAACAGTCACGTGGAATATCCTAGAAGAAAACGTTACGAAGGAGGTTGAACGTTACTATAAGAAGAGTAAGCGTAAGAACTAAAAATGGTATGGATACAGATAGGCCATTGATTGCGACACATTGGCATCTCAGATAGCGTCTCTAACCAGCGGTTTGAGTGATCACGAGGACCCCATCCAGGCAGGCGACACCTACCCGCTTTGCTCAACGGAGCAGTCAGGGTCTTCATATTTCGTGACCAAATAAAGCAAATATATTCAGGACTTGAAAACAAAATCTAGTCAAAGTCAATAAACTCATCCCAGAAATTCAAAAAAACGGAATATTTAATTTCGCCTATGTGAATATCAGTTAAAAAGTATGACTGCCTCATCGGATATCATACATAAGCGTTTTACGGCAAACATTTCTAACCCACTCTATTTTATATATTACTCAGCAAAAGATCTTGACTTTAAATCGAGTCAAATCAACCTAACCAGAGATAGCATTGATGGATCCCGGTGTTAAACTGTTCGAATAAGGTCATCAAAGCAGTCTATAGCATATATCATTAAGTGAACGTCCTCTGACGCAGAGGAAACGTACGACTGAACTTGAGCTTCGGTGTGGATTGGTAGTTAAGTTGGGAGAGAAGATACAGTTGAAATGCATGCAGTTCTTGTTAACGGTACAAATTCAGACGAAGGCCATAATTTTCATAATACGGTCTAACAGAAATCAACAAACTGAACCCATTGTCCCTTTATTATCGGCTAAGTAACATTTTTTTCTTATCTGTGTGAGAACGGCATGAACCGATGAATGAATCGTCCTGGATAACAGTTTGTAGAGAACTTTAATGCATTCTCGGGAGAACGTCAACCAATGATCTGAAATAACTCTGGTCGATAAGAAAACACGATCAGTGATTCACAAACAAACCAATGAAGGTTATTTGTGCATCCCGCAATACCGGTTCAAATGACTGCGAAAAGTTATCGCAACAGTAGAAAATTGCACAAAACGAACTGTTTATTGTTCACAGTCGGTTATCGTTAAATTTTGCTTAAAATAGTTCAAATTTATGATTCTTCTTGCTAGTTTTACACTTCAAATTACGAAAGAAAAACGGACCACACGAAATTAAGATATTTTTCGGATGAATTATCGGCACAAGGACAAACTCAGTCTTATGAAGGCGCCTCAAATAATTTTTTCGGGATAATAATTTGTAATACACATGAAGGAATGTATGAAAGTTGCGCTCATAAATGTATACTGGTTGAAAAGTACACTTCCACTCAAGTCTCACAACAAACTCTGGCCACAGATTTTCGACATTGTCTGTCATAATTGAAACCTAATAATCAGACACCTGGTGGCCAAAGAGATTCACTCAATGTGTTGCACTGTTAAAATGGAAACGTTTTTAACAGTTTATCAAAATCTCCTGGATGTAATAACTTTCCAAAGGTATCAAGCTAAAGACAAACTGTGTTAATAAGTGTTCATAAGGAGATCATATGTTATATGTGAATAAAACGTGGTCACTTGTGAGTGGTTCTAAAGTTGTGTAACGTCCTACTCTTATCGCTAAATAACGGAGACATCAGGATTTCTCCTTTTGGTGACTTGCCTCACTGAACCTGTTGTTTTACTGAAGTACAAGTATTTTGCATATTGGTTCTATGAACATATGGTGGGCTGCCGGCACAAATCACACAGTCAAATGACAAACAGATCTGTTCGATGCAAGGAGGCAGGCGGTTGAGACCAGTAATCTGTGGTCACTCAGCGGAAGGAGGAAGGGGCTAACAGATTCGGGCCAACTACATTAAGCATTCCGCTCCCGACACACCGATGCACACTTGCCCGCCCTGTTTTGCCCACCCGAGCTGCTTTGACTATCTGATAGTCTAATTGATCAGTCAGAGTGGTTTAACAGAGGAGAGTATTTCACAGTTAGCACTACTGCCTGTGCTTCTTTGGTCACCACGTTTATCACCGATGCAGAAAATAATTCACTAGGAATAACCGGAACAGACTTTCCCAATTTTAATCAAAACGATTGGAAAAATGTTGCTCACATGAAGCGAAACTTAAAACTGAAACGTTGCTTGATAAATGACTGTATTTTGATGCCTTTTATCTATCTGACGCGCATAATGTTGAGTTTGCACCTAGTAAACATTAAAAAAACTAAGAAGACTAACAGACTCGGTGGGTGAGCAGATAAATTGCACTTTTGGTTTGATAAGAGACACTGAGCTACATTGGACTCCTCGATATTGGCCCTGAGAGGTCCCAGTGATGTTTTCTGTATGCGATGCATAGGCAAGGTTGTTCTAGCGGAAACCTGAAGTTTAAATAACGGCCGCTGGTCTATTTGGTTGGAAACACAATTAAGCCAGTGATTACCTTCACGTTGGGTTGTAATCACGGCAGATGTACAGTGGTTGCCGAGGCCTCCGGTTCAAATTTCCGAAAGCAATTTATGGACAACACATCGAACAGCCTCCGCTTGATGAGTGGAAGAATCATCCTTCTGGAAGAGTGAATAGTTATCAGTTGTCTGGTAATTGTTCTTCGAAAATCGGTTTAATCATTGATTCGAATACTTCTTGGCAAAACTGTCCAGAAACGATTATATATATTCAGAGAGGAAATAAATTATCCGTTTACTGGCTTCGGAAAAAACATTCGATACTTCCACCCATCCAGATAGCAGTCCAAAAATTGGCACTAGGCTTGCACTGAAGCAAGTTTCTTTTATTCGGTTCTCACTCTCGGTGGCCTTATTTTGGTTTTCCTGTGCCAAAATTGACCCAAACTATTCTCCCGCTGCCGAATACAATCTAATCCGCCATAATTATTTTCATAATACCAATCACACCTCTGATATTAATGTTAACTATCTTTGAGGTGGATTTCTAAAACTGACGAAATCTGTAGCCATTGGTTCCGTTTCCTCTTAATATGCACTTGATGGGCTTCGGAAGTAAATCCTTTGTTGAACCCAGCTGTTACAAAGTCAGTTCTGAAAATGTGTGAACCTTTTCGACTATACTCAGCACAGACAACCCACACTGTCACCGGCCGGTACACTTCGTGAACACTGCTTGATAGCCCCTGGTACTACCAACTACAGCAGCTGCGAATGTCCTAGTTAGCTCTCCTGGGTCGGGGGGGATTACTTTTTCAAACCTGTTCAGTAGGTACGATGGCTAAACAACAGTACCAACCGATAAATGTTTCTTGCTTAAGTCGGTTTGACTAGCCTACTAGATAGAGGAATAGCTCGAGTGACCAACGAAAATGTGTTAGAGCACTGAGAGTAGAATGTTGAATGTTTGCACTAGTCTGACAATCCACCCCCTTTTATCTAGTGATGGCAGATCGTTGATCTCAGTTGGTCTCAGTCTTATGTACCAAAATGCTTGAAGAAACATTCTGTCTACCAAAATTTTGATCTTGGATAGCCGGACTGAAAGGGGACCTCTGCAGCTGGATTTATGAATAACAAAAACGTCGCGTAAAGAAAATTTGCAGGCATATGGAACCAGAAACTTGTCAACGTTTTTTTGGTTAGACACAGTGGTTTTATGCAGAAGTTAACATATTCTTGATCTGCTTTGGGCGATCATCCAAACATTTATGAATATCAAACGGAATGATCAATTCTAATTCACCAACGATATTTGAATCTATAAGGATCAGAAACGATCTGATAAACGACATATATATTTTTAACGCAGTATTCACAGGGTGGCTTTCGTGTTTCCATGCCAGTTGTCGGATGCGGATTTTTTATGTCAATGGATGTTCGCATTTCCATAATTTTCAAATACCTAATTAAC
>LUCH01018057.1:0-19649 GCA_013368495.1 Paragonimus heterotremus
GAAGGTCGTTCAAAAGGCAAAACAGTCGTTTTGCCGCGAAACCTCGATTTTTACATATTTTACGAAATTTTAAAGCCGCAATTCCAAACAAATCAGTGGCAGTCCGCATGCGAGAATGCAAGCAACAGTCGTCTCACACAGCTACAAGGATTCCCCTTTTACCGCAAAGCCTCATATGTGTACGAGTTAAATGGCTGCCGAATACATTGAGATAGTGACCTAAAGTGCTTTTAGGCAAACGCAAACATCTTAGCTCCAATGGTACTAAGAGCGCTGTTTACGGTCATCGCAAGACAATGGGTGGAATATGAAACGCGATAATTACTCAAAAAAACAATGGGAGGTCTGTGACAAAATTGGGGAAACGTCGATCACCATAAACCATATACTTCGAGGGTGATGGTAAGCATAACACGGGCCCAGATGGCATTCGCATCATACGATATTTCAGGCCCATGGTTAGGAAACTGTGAAACACCGGCAGTGATCATTGGTGGTCTGGGATTTGGATGTTAACCTGGTGGAACATTCCGGAACATACAGACATGCGTCTGATGATGGTGATAATGTCAGCCAACAGTAATGAGAAACAGAATTCCGATTGTCATGTCCACTGGATAAGTTGTGGCTGCAACAGTACAGGGAAGTCAAACCAACGATCAACAGATCATCTGTAGGTTGTTCAATCTAACGCTTGAGCATCTTCACTCTTTAGATTCCCACCTCAAGTGTTACCCAGTGTAATGATTTGTATAAACAGAAATTGTTGAAGATATGTCCGGGTAAGTCGAGTGCGGTATATAAATATTACACTTTCATTCTATCGCCAATGTAGGAGCCTGGCTGTTGGCCAAGTACCACTCCATAGTCATACCCGGAAAGAGAAATTCCGCGAACCAACTCGTCAAACTGTTCCCCACCTCATATCCCACATAAGAGTTGTATATAGTACAATATACTTGGATTCATTATCAAGCATTGCTGCTTCCGATCCATTCAGAGGATGATCTCGCTGACCTAGCCCATAAAGAATGTCTTGGTATGTGTTCACATTAGTAGCTGCTTCAACCTGATTCACTTGAGCTATGAATAATGCCTGGATGGGTAGTATACGTTCACACCAGTAGCTGTCCCACCCGATTGACTTAAGTTTTGATCAGCGTCTGAGTATGCAGTATATGTTCACACTAGTAGCTGCTCTTTCCGAACCGCCCTCACCATGAACAGTTTGGGGAACGAACACATGCGGGAAGTGATGAAAAATCTGTATTTGAAGCGTTCGGGGTACATGGTAATCATCATCTCCGATTCCATTGACTGCCGTAGTGATTGGAAGTTTTCTGCACCGCGATAGATACTTGGCGTTCTAAACATCATAGTGTGGCTGACTGAAAGGTATACGTTCCGGTGATCGACAGGCAGCTTGATTTCGTCTGTTTCCGTATATTGTTTCGCATGAACGTCACGCGACCCCAATCTAGTAAGAAAAGATGCAGCAGGGTGAATAGAATTTACCTTTGAAGATTCTCGATGATAGAGTGGGACATGGTACCTTTTTCTACGCCGCTCCATATACACTGAGGATGGAAACAACCATATGATAGTGTCATTTCCGACCAATTTTAAGAGCAACGTTTCATCGACCAGTATCTACCTGAAATCTTGCAAACAAAGAGAAATAGTATGAATATCGTATAGAAAAAGAAGTTAAAACTGTTACCATACACGTTTCCCCATCAAATGTGTTGGTGTTCTTGTTGAAATGCCAAGCAAATACAGCCTGGTCGTATATTCCCTTTTCGACCATATCCTTAAAACACCGCAAAATAAAGCACTCTCAAACTATAGGATGACGTAGTTCATCTCGAAAATGGCAATCTTCGCATTTATAAGACTTGAAATAATGAGCTAACGTCAATGACAGGTTGTTTTCGAGAAAATGGTGGTAAAAATTTTCGTCACCAAACCAATACTTTTGGAACTTATTGGATTTTTTCCAACTTTTTCATTAACGTCGCTTATTTACAATCGATGTACTGTGAGTGATTTGTTTGGAATTGCGGCTTTAAAATTTCGTAAAATATGTAAAAATCGAGGTTTCGCGGCAAAACGACTGTTTTGCCTTTTGAACGACCTTCAAGGCGAATCCCGTGAAACGGATAATTGCCGATTGCGGTACCACTGCTTCAAGTTAACCAATCGGGACTCAGATTACCTCGTCACCTAAGCCGGCATCGTGAATGTTAGCGGTTAAATCGATCCTCCTTCACGGATGATCATTTCAGATGCCTCATCTTTGTATGCGGCCTCTCTTCTCCCAACATTGCTGACCTTCGTACACGATTGCTCAGTCGGATTCAACAAGACGAATCAGTTACATTTCAGTACCTCACCACCGAAAGCCATCGACCGCCCAACCTCAAACATGACTCTGCCTTTGTCCAAAATCATGGTCAGTCCTCATCCTCTGTCAACACAGTCGCATGTCCAAGGCAACAACAACCTCCCTTCCCAACGAACTGCTCATTGAACTCTGCCTCCAAGAAGACACCGCCCTCTCCTTGTTGGCCTTTCGGCTCATGTCACTACACACGTTACTGCCGCTTCAAGCAACACCTCTGTCAACGTTGCAAAATGGTGGGTCACAAGGACGGCTATTGTCAATCACACACGTCGGGCAGTCAACGCGCAACCAACAAGCGACCACGCCCACCTCAGTCCAAACCAATCGCCAGGTGCAGCAGCTTGCTTGCTACTTTCAAAGTTAATGTCACTTTATGCAGGAAGTTCGTGTCCGTACTGATCAACGGGCAACCAGCTCGTTTCCAGCTTGAAAGTGCGTCTGATATCACCATCATCTCCAACGGACTATGGAAATTAATCGGTCGCCTGCCAGTTCAGCTGACATCTCATCCCGCCACCAGCGCATGTAGTGGTACAGTGCAATCAACTGGGCATTTGCATTGCCGTGTCAGCTTCAAGAACAAAGCCATCGATGCAGTCTGTTACCTGCATGACTCAAATCTCAACCTACTTGTTTTCGATTGGCTTGAACCCCTTGGTCTGGCAGAACTACCGATAATGGACATCTGCAACCTACCGAAATCTTCCACAGCGGATCCTCCACTCATTGCGTATGAACTCACTGGGCACTTCAAGTCAGTGTTCGACGAAATTCTTGGCTGTCGCACTCGTGCTCAAGCGGTTTACACCTCAAACCTGCCGCCCAACCCGTTTTCCACCCAAGACGTCCTGTACCTTACACTACTTTACCTCTCGTCGACTAGAAACTCGAACGCCTTGAGGATCGGGGAGTGCTAACGCCTGTCACCTACTCATCCTAAACAGCTCCCATCGTTGTCGTGAAGAAGGCCAATGGATCAGTTCCTATCTGCGCTGATTTCTCTACCGAGGTGAACACTGCTTTTGAGGCTAACTTCCATCCGCTGCCCACCCCTGAAGACCTGTTCACGATCCTCAACTGTGGGACGTGTTTTGCTAAGCTCGATCTGGCCGATGCATACCTGCAGATCGAAGTCGCCCCGCAATTCCGTGGTCTGCTGACCATCAACGCACATCACAGTCTGTACCAGTACACCAGACTGCCCTATGGTGTCAAGACCGACCGTGCAACTTTCCAGCAGATCATGGGTGCCATACTATCCGGCCTACCTGGCACGGTTGCCTACGTGGACGACATCATTATTTCTGGCCGAACGCATGACGAGGTTCGAGAACTGATCGCGGCCGTTCTCCAACGCGTCCAAGAATATGGGTTTCGGCTTCGAGTAGACAAGTGCCGGTTTTTTATGCTGTCCATCAGATACCTCGGCTTCGTCTTCAACTCTACATCCCGCCGTCCGGACCCTGAGAACATTCGTGCTAACAAGCATATGCCGCCTCCGAAGAATGGTTAAGCGCTTCGTTCGTTCCTGGGCTTCGCCAGTCATTACGGCTTTTTTCTGCCTTCGCTGCAAGACGTCCGAGCGCCTCTGAACCAACTTCTCCGAAAGGACACATAATGGCACTGGTCTCCGGACTGCGCACGAGCCTTCGACAAAACCAAGCCTATGCTGGGATCGGACCTTCTGCTGACTCACCTCGACCCCAGACTCCCCATCGTCGTAGCGACAGACACCTCCAACTTTGGTGTTGGTGTCTTGATCTCCCACGTCTTCCCCGATGGGTCTGAGAAAGCCGTCATGCATGCAACGCGCACTCTCACTGATGCAGAGAAGAACTGTGGTCCAGCCGGGAAGGGATCTTTGGCAATCGTCTTTGCTGTGAAGACGTTCCACAAGATGATCTGTGGCTGCCATTTCACCCTTTTAATGGATAACAAGCCACTTCTATCCATCTTCGGCTCAAAGAAGGGTATACCAGTGTACTCTGCCAGCCGACTGCAGCACTAGGCCACCATCCTTGTCAACTACGACTCCGACATATGCTATCGTCGAACTGAGGATTTCGGCCAGGCTGACGCCCTTTCTCGACTCACCAGCAACTAGCGCGCCGCTGAAGAATACACAGTCACCACCACAATATCCCTTGAGAACGACTTACGTCAAACATTTCTCGGCGCAATCCGTGCGACACCGACTAAGGCGTCTGACATCAAACGGGATTCAAAATCTGATCGCGTGCTGCCACAGACAATCAAATACGTCCAATTCCTACGGCTATCAACTCCACCAGCCGGCGAACTCCACCAGTTCCATCTACGACGCGAATCCCTCTCACTCGTCGATTCCTGTCTGATATTCGCTGATCGCGTCGTCACTCTCCCTTCGCTTCGCCGATCTGTCCGCAGGCAGTTTCATTCAGGACACCCTGGTGCCGGACTTATGGAAGCGATCGCCAGGAACCACGTCTGCTGACCTGGCCGAGGCAACCAGATTGAAGATCTGGTGAAGCAATGCAGCCGCTGTTGCGAAACCGCCAAGAACCCGCCGAGCGTCAAACCTCAGTCATGGAAGCAACCCGAACATCGATGGTCATGTCTCCATGTGGACTTTGCGCGACCCATCAACGGTATGGTATACCTCATTCTGGTGGATGCATACTCCAAATGGCCTGAGATCGTCCTGCTGACCCACGCTACAACCTCAGCCACCATCAACAATCTACTGCGCATTTTCAGCCAACATTGCCTCCCGGAGACGCTTGTCTCGGACAGTGAATCGTAGTTTACCTCGGTCCAGTTCAAGGAGTTCTGCATTCAGAACAGCATTAGGCGTTTGCATCCGCCGCCGTACCACCTACAATCCAACGGTCAAGTCGAACGCCTCGTTGACACTTCCACGAGGGCACTTCTGAAATCTCGCGGAGAGGGACCAACCGAAGAAGTGCTGCAAAAGTTTTTGCTCACTTACAGAACCACCCCGAATCCGGCGATTCCCAACGGACTCTCGCCTGCAGAAGTTCTCATGGGCCGCAAGCTGAGGACGAAATTCGACGCAATGATTCCAGTGGAGAAACATCCGGGAGATACGCAGCAGCTCCCTCGACGTGGATTTTCCGTCGGCGACCTAGTCTACGCAAGGGACTATCGCCCAGGTCGCCCCCACTGGATAGTGGCAACTGTCAAGCAACGGAATGGCACGCTCCTTTACTATGTCAACGTCGGAATTGGCATCTAGGTGCGTCACCGGAACCAACTTCGCTCATCCCATTCCTCTGACGCTGGACATACTCAGAATCAACTGCCTTTGGACCTACTTCTCGACATCTTCAAGATCAGTCGCCTAACATTACAAATTCCCGCAACGGCCACTTCAACACCCTCAACCCTTGAACCGAACAGAGAGCTGACAGCCTTGCAACTAAAGCAGTGAATGGACCGGAAACGCTGGCCCACTTGCCCAATGCAGCTCGGCCCCCGTCAATGGCGGTACTAATAGTGCTCAACAGTGGAGCTATTGGGAAAAAACAATTTCCCAAAAATTAGCCTTATATGCAAGGAAAATAGATTCCTTCATTTTTCTGGAATTTAGACGCCCGAGAACTCGCGCTAGTTTCTGATTGGTCCATTCGGCGACCTAGGTCCAATGCCGCCATATAACTATAAATAAAGTTGCTGTAAACCGCTATTCTGCCTTCGGGCTGAGCAGCAAACAAGGCTCGTTTGAAGGCCATCTTTTTCCTTAATTGTCAGAGGGATCTAAGCTGTGAGAGTTGTGTTAAGATATTTGAGTTCTGACTTTCGTACCGTTTTGCAATATTGTTGTGTTCGTTCGTGCCAGAGATACTGCTCGCGGTCATGCATTTGTTCTTATCTTTTCTCTATCAGGTGGGGTCGTAACAACTACCGACCACGTAGGAGTGCTTAGGTAGTGAGGCATGATCCTATGGGCATACAGCAGAACTACTTTTTTTATAGTTGCGGCACTTCTGTCTTCCGTATCTGGAAGAAGGGGCACACGGCGAGGTATGCCCTGGAAAGTGCTGCGGAGGATTGATCCCCTTGACGATGCCAGGGGTACGGGTTGGATCTTGAGAGAGCTATTTTGACGGAGATGCTCGACCTCAAGGTCAGTGGCTTGCGTGGGAGTTATGGCTACCGAATCCATGCCATTGTCGGCAGGTGTGCTGAGGTTGTGTACGCGTGCGAGAACGTCCGCGGCAGTGACTTCGGTACCTGAGACGACGTATATCAATCGTAAACTGAGAGATATTGCTCAGGTGCCTAGCTTCTCTTGGGGAATGCCTGTCATGACTGAGCGTGCCTATCGTAAGACGTGGACTAGGCTGTGGTACGCTCAAGCTACCCAGTAGTGGTTGAAAATGCATCACTACTTGATCAGCGATTTTTGCTGTCTCGGCGAGTGTTTGTGAACGAGAAACTGAAACTGTTTCCTGCGTTACTTCTGGCAATCTGCTAAGTCAGAGTTCGATGATGAGGGATTCATCCATGCGCGAGTTGCCGATGAGTTGCTGCATCTCTGCAGCAATGCTGAAGGGCGTTTGTAACCTAGCTTTGAGTCGTGAAAACGTTGTACTGGGGTCTTTTTCAGAGGGTGGCAGTCGACCAAAAAATGCCTGTTTTGGGGTATCGTACTTATGCTCTATAAGCTGGTTTACTATAATATAACGAAGCTGCATGATGACTTCACTCGGAAGTCTGGCTAACAACTGGGAGAATCTTGTTTGATCAGACAAAACTCCGTTGTTAAAAATTCTGCTTCTAAGTAAACAAACCAAAGAAGACGGCCCATTTTGGAAAACGGAGGGCCACTAGGGCATTAGTACTGAATGAGGAGCTGTCAACGTCCATAGATGAAATGTCAGACATTGGGTAGTAGAGATACGGCCGAGTTATCAAAAACTACTTAAACCGAATTGAGAAAATATATGAATGATTGTATATAGAACGTATACACGAACAGAGAAACAACTGTTTGAGCGAATGTCAGGAAAAATAACAAATATGCCAATATGCAAAGGAACGGAATCACCGAAATGCAAAGGACGACTCCAGCGAATCGTTCGAAAATTACTGGTTTACCAATTGTTGGAACCGGTCCAACAATATAATACCCAGTCTTTAGTCACTATCGAAAACCGAACGACAATGAAAAGCAAGGAGTCAGCGCGTTGACCCTAATGTATTTGTGTCGACCGTGGAAGATAGAGTGTACAGAGAAGGCACGTCAAGCTAGCGGGGCACGGAGCGAGTTGTCATTGTAGCGCCGGGACGGATATTACAAATGGAATATCTTGACTAAAACAAAATTAGGCAAAAAGCCAAATTCATTAAAAATGTACATGTGAACGCGACTACCAAAAATATCATTTGTTATAGTCTTTACAAGAGGAACCCTGGATAATCCGCCTCTAGGAACTATTGTCAGTCAGATGCTGTCGCTTTCATCATATCTATATTTGTGCGTAGCGTTTTGCACAGCTTTCTGTACAGCATAAATTTCATTGTTTCTCACATTTTCCACCATAATCAAATTCACATGTACACTCGTTGAAATCATGTGAGTTGATTCAATTAACAATAAAAAACACACTTCCAAGGTCGCGAGCCCTGTGTTCTCTCTCTGCGTTCTGTGTCACGTTTATACGGATCTTGGGAGAGTTAACAGCTAACGGAATCCGAGTTTATTTCAGCGCATTTCCAAATTCATCTGTCAGCGGAATTATCTTTGTTGCGACTTCCGAAGTCACTTGGGAACTATACGACAGACTGCATCATTTGGATACTTCATTCCGTGTGGTGGAACCCTGAACGACGCATCTTTACGAACTACCGTGAATCAGTTGTTTTCATTTTTTTAAATCACTTTTTGATTTTGTATGCACACCCGAATTGTATATAGCGTTTAGATCCACTACACAAATTTGTGAGATCGAATTTTTTCATTTTGCCCATTGTACATATATACTTTTTTCGGATTACGTTACCGCTAGGCTCAGAACTCCCAGTATTTTACAAGGATTTCTGATTTCGACGCCGGTTTATTTTCCCATAACGCTATCAATCTTAAATTACCTACGTTTGGCATTTCCATCTCCCGCGTTTGGTTCACTCATGTATAAGCGTTTTTCCGTTTTCGTAAGATTACTTCCCAGGCCACTATGTTCTATTACGTCGCTACACAGTTGCCCAGTGGCGTCGCCTCCGATGTAATTGATATACTCCACCCCATGCCAGAAGAATTCCTTTACGATAAACTTAAGACTGCAGTTTTAAAGCATACCACGGCTTCGGATGAAACCAAGCTGTAACGGTTGCTCTCTGTTGTCGAGTTGGGTGATTGCACCTCATCTCAGTTACTCCGCCACATGAGATCTCTGGTCGGCGATAACAACATAGGCGATCCCATCCTAAGGCAACAATGGACCAAATGCCTCCCGCTCAACATCTCGGTAATTTGTCTGTACAAGACCCTGACACTCCACTGGGGAAGTTATTACAGACAGCAGACGAGGTCCATGAATGTTTCTCTAAACGTTCCATCAGCCATTCACGCAACCCTTCCCTTCGCACTGATCCACAACAAGATACCATCGATAAACTCCAACGCCAGGCATCTCAGCTGACACTTACTGTGAATAACTTAGCTGGACACCTTATGAAAGATCGTAACCTCTCGCACATCATCATCAAATCCACATGTACACTCGTTGAAATCATGTGAGTTGATTCAATTAACAATAAAAAAATTACACTTCCAAGGTCCTGAGCCCTGTGTTCTCTCTCTGCGTTCTGTGTCACGTTTATACGGATCTTGGGAGAGTTAACAGCTAACGGAATCCGAGTTTATTTCAGCGCATTTCCAAATTCATCTGTCAGCGGAATTATCTTTGTTGCGACTTCCGAAGTCACTTGGGAACTATACGACAGACTGCATCATTTGGATACTTCATTCCGTGTGGTGGAACCCTGAACGACGCATCTTTACGAACTACCGTGAATCAGTTGTTTTCATTTTTTTAAATCACTTTTTGATTTTGTATGCACACCCGAATTGTATATAGCGTTTAGATCCACTACACATCTATGTTTTGTATTGTTTGTAGCCCATCACAATGTGATATTCGCTGTGTAATATATTTTCTCCATATTTCAATCTCCACCTCGATTCCAGTGGTCTGCTCATTCTTCAGGTTACCACCGCTTCTTCTTTCGCTTATACGAAACGGATTATTTGTATCATTATTCAATGTCTGTATCCCTCATTTGACGGATAATGTTGTTGTACCTGTTTTGCACAACTTCAATAAATAATAGTAAACTGTTATTCGTTACTGGAATCCTTGAGCAAACATATGTATATATTTGAATGTCTGCCCCCAGACTTGCATGCTGCATACCCATTTCCACCATAGATTTGGGATCTTAACAATATGCGACAGAGATTATGAGCCAGAGTCACATGTGCATCGTTATAAGAACTGTCATTACATTTCTTTTCATCTCACATTCAAGATAACTGAAGTACATGTAGTTAAACTACAAGTCTGCAAATCAGTTAAGACAGATTATTAGCTATAACTGTGTGCTCCTGTTTGCAAATTGCCTCAGCGTGTTAAGTGTGTTAAATCTAATGTGACACATCAACCGAAAGTTGCCTTTCAAACATAAGTTATCACTTTTTAGTGCGTGTGTGCGCTAGACCAACGCTTTCTCGGGTATACGCAGCAATACCAGACGCGAAGTGAAAATACCGGTAATTATGGAGACCGAGAATATATATCAAGCGATAGTTACAATTGATCTCGGTCAGCGCTAAACGACGTCGATAGGCGAAGCAGCTAGGAAGGCTAAAGATTCGACCGTCGGGCGCGCGAGCAGGCCGGAAGAATGTTTCACTGGTTTCACTTGTTTCTGGCGGAGCTGGACGTATAAAACTTGTGTAGTATTCCCGCCTCGAGATATTCTGGTAAGATTCAGTGGTACGGAGTCTGGTTTTTGTTATTCTGTGCCGATCACTTCAACTGCTGAAATGCTGAGAGTATGTGAGGTGTGTTGAGTGTTGAAGCAGCTAGCAGCAGTCGGGTATCTAGGGCGGTTGCACCGTCCTGCTGTATAATAATGGAAAAGGAAAACTATACAAGGATGGTAGGGGAAAATGGAAAAAGCCAAAAGAGGAAAGAAATGGCAACAATGAAGGTACATAGAGCTATACGTGTCCTACTATCAACGACCATCCTGGGGGTAATCAAGTCATCTGGTTGCCTTTTAAACACATCGACTGACGTTGCCGTGGCAATTGTCGCAGGAAGGGAGTTCCATGTCGAACAGCCTCGGACACTAAAACTATGCCGTCCGCATAAAAGGGTACTACGTGTCATGGAGATGTTGTACTTATGACTTCTGAGACTCACAGTATCGGCCAGTGTAAAGAGATTTTTGTTGGGGTGACTCGGCGAGCATAAGATTTTGTACATTAATGTAAGATCACCAGTCAGACGCTTATAAGCCAAGGGGAATAGTTCCAGTCTCAACAGACAATCTTCATACCACAAGGAAAATAGGCCCCCAACCCGCTTAGTGGCACGTCTCTGGATTGCCTCTGGAGCATTGACGTCTTTCTTCGAATACGGCGCACACGCTTGAATGTTGACTTCCTGCAATGGCCTTACCAGTGTGCTGTTGATACGTGAGAATCTTTCGACTGGGAAATTCTCAAGGATTTTCTTGAGCATAGTTAGCCTGATGCTAGCCCTCTTAACAAACAGCATAGTGTTAGAACTAGGCGAGAAGTCTGACGTAACGACGGTACATAGGTCGCGCTGCTGATGGGCAGTGGCTAGGGTAGCTCCACCGGTGCGATAAGTTCTAATACTGTGATGATGATCTTGCATAGCCTTTGATTTTGACGTGTTGAAGGACAGTCGATTTTCCACCGACCATAGATTCAGGGCATCAAAGTCTTTTTGGAAGCCTTCTGCGTCTTCAACGCTGTGTAAGGCACTCCACTGTTTTGCGTTGTCAGCGCACATCACAACGGAGGAGTTACTCACGCCTGGGAGATCGTTAACATAGACTAAGAATAATAAGGGTCCCAGTATGGAGCCTTGTGGTACACCAGTTGTAACGTTAAACGGCCTGGATATCTCACCATTAACTCTAACTACATATGTTCGACAGGATAGGTATTGTTTGAGCCAAAAACAAACCTCACTGCATAAGCCCATACCATCCAGTTTGCCCAGTAGTATACTGTGGTCAACTTTATGAAACGCTGCCGTAAAGTCTAAAAACACAGCATCAACTGGGAGACGTTCTTCGGCAGCTTTCGTCCACGAGTCAGCGGCAATCAGTAGGTTAGTCGTGCATGAGTGACCGTTTCTGAAGCCGTGCTACTCCGGCGCCAACAGTGAGTGAGTATTCAAATGACATCTCACAAAATCGTTTACTATGCCCTCCATCAATTTTGATATGGCTGGTAGAAGAGCAGTCGGTTTGAAGTTACTGGCGTCCATTCGATCCTCACCCTCGCGGATGGGAGAGATGACACCGTGCTTCCAAGTGGCTGGAATACAACCACTATAATATGAGTGTTGGAACAAACGAGCAAGCGGTTCCGCCAGCTCACCTGCGTATTCTTTCAGCATTGATGGGGGTACCTCTTCAAGCCCCAGAGACATATCAACGCGCAGCAGGATTAACTTGGCGTGTACGTTGGCCTGAGTAAAATTGGCGGATGAACCCGAGGAACGATCAGGACGGAAAAACGTGGTGCATGGTTCCATCTCAGCGGATGTGCTGAAGACGGATGCATACTGAGCACGTTATATCTCAGCTGCCTCATTGTTAGAGGCAGAGAGTCCTGAAGGTCCTAAGAGAGAGGATATGGCAGCTTTCGATATGGTCAAGGAGGCCATGTACCCGAAGAACATTTTAGGACAATCGGCGATAAATCTCGCAAGGGATACTTGGTGAGCCCTGCGGTCGACACGTACGGCTGCTGTGCATTGATTACGACAACATCTGTACGCCAGGTGTGAGGCGCTATCTCCTTCAAAAAGGAATGCGTCCCACGGGGCCCGCTTCTCTTTCATTAGACGCCTCATCCATGGTTTGAGTCAAGACAACTTACAGGTGGGGTATGGAATGTGGAGTGTGAAGTGGGACTGAATCAGCTATCGCGTTGTTTAGGTGTGACATAATACGCTCGAGATGTTCATTTACCGTGCTACATTCTCCAGGTGGTGGCCGGTTAGTTTGGAATAGTTGTTCCCGCATCTTTTTAAAGTTGGCTTGTCTAAAATTACATCGAGCCGACAGTAAAGGACGGATGCTCGTGGCGGCGCGTGTTAGGCGAAAACTGATTGTGGCATGGTCGCTTGCACCTAGTGGCGCACCAACTTCGACTATATTCACCATATGGGGCTCGGTAGTTAACACCATGTCTAGTCGGGATGGCCTGTGACCTTCTCTCCACCTTGTGGGTTGACTGACATGCTCGGTGAGTCCTGCCTCCTGCACGAGGTTGTTGAATTAAGTGGCCGCATTACCAGATGTTGGCCCACTGGAGGGACTTGCATGTGGGAGATTGAAGTCCCATTGGACGATGGTGCGATGTCCGGGGATGGCGGTGCCCGTCTAATGGCACCGTGCATTTTTTCATCCCATACTGGAAGTGCGGACGGGGCACGATAAATGACGCCGACAGTGACTTGTGATAGATGGGGTGTCCTAGCATTTATCCACAGGGACTTTTCAAGTGAAAGCGGGGTTGTGTCTCTGTTTAGGGCTGCGCGCAATTTAGCACCAATGTAGACTGCTACGCCCCCACCTCTGCCGGCTGGCTGATTCTTGCGAAAGACAGTATAACCGGGATTTTTTATCTCTCGATCGGATATGTCCGGCGTTAGCCATGTTTCCGCTAAACCCACGATCCTGGGCTTCTTTAAGTCGACAGCCTGTCGGAGTTCCTCCACCTTGATTTTAGGGAAATAATGTTAGTAAACATGTACCACCAGCTAGATACGTGTACCTGCGTACCCTCGCCTGGGATGGTGTCTGTCTTCAGATATGCAACGGGTACTACCTGAGCTAGAGCGACCCTTTTGAGGTCGGCTGTACCGGGTTTTTTAGCGTATCGGGACTGCATATTGTAGAGATTGAGGAACTGACCAGCATGCTTGTTCTGTCTGCATCCTGAGTGATGCTGTCCTCACGGATGTTTAGTCTGCATGTCACACAGTGGTATCTGAGGGCCAGGGTGGATGATTCCCAGAGTCTTAAATGAAAATTTGTGGTCGCACCTGCAGTGAACCCGGTAGTTACAGAAGTCACAGACCATGGTTTTGCTGCGAGGCCCTACTACCTTCGAACACGGTTCACAGACGTCGGCAATCGGACCAAGAACATGCCTCATGCTAGCTAACTAATTAATTTGCAGAGCTTATACGGTTTAGGTGTTGCTGCGTTGCTGCAGTGGATAGTATGTCAGTGGCAGCAGTGTCACGAGATGAATTCCGTGCAGCAGATGTAATCTGAGATCTTGAATCCTTCAATCGGAGAAATAGCGCTTCCACTTAGATAATTTATGGTAATAAAGTGGTCTTCCTTTCCCTTCAGAAATTCGTCAAGCTAAATTGGACTATCGTAAGTCGTTACTGAGATATGCGCGATTGGTGCGCATAGGCTGACAAGCATGCAAACAAACAAACGCGATCGCATGCATCAAGCAGATGGCAGGCAATGATCCTCAAGATCCTATGTACAATGTGAGTTGAGATTTCGGGAAGGATTTTACACATCGTACAGCAAGCAGACCGAGAGTATCTCCAAGTCACCACAAACTGTTGCGCAATTACCACATCTGTTTGCTCATGCATTTTTATCCACTTAACGAGCAACATTATGTTAATCTGCCTCACTGACGTCCTGACTTACATTATCTTTTCCGTTACCTCGCAGATACTTTTCGAAGACAAGCCATCCATACGGACAACGAAGATCAGTGAATGAAGATACGATTTACGTCGTCAACCCTTTGTATAGGAAGAAACCCGCGTACTGATCTGACCAACCGTGTTGTACATTTACGGTAATTGACAACAGATATGCACGCATTCGCAACCTTTCATTCACTGTCGCCTGTAGTCTTGCATTGGCGAGTCATCCGGTAGATTAGCGACCATTGCGGACGCGAGCGAGTAAGTATACGAGAACAACCAAGTGAATAATGCGTAGCAGTAGAGAGGAAATGGGTGCGCAGGTGAGCGTTCGCGCAGTAAAACGGGTTTTTCGCCAGCCGCCATTTTGCCCCCATGGGTCCCACTGAGGGCCCATCGGTCAAACCCCATTTTTGCCCACCGCCAGCCCCCACAAGCCCTCCGGCGCCCCATAATAGACCATATGGGGCGTGCTATTTGGGATATGTCTACAAAGTGTGATGCCACAAGGTCCGCACTACTGGTTCCCACCGGAATACGTCAAGGGGGGACACAATACAAGTTTTGTACTTCCATTCCCGCAAGAAACCAGTGAAACCAGCGAATATCCACGAACAGGACTGAATAGCTCCCAAAGGCTACTGGCCACCTACCCGGTCGGCTGTAGAAATTATTCTGATTGGTTAAAAATGTTGATGGCGCCATGGGAAAGACCGAGAGACGTTAACCCTTTGTGATGGATAGAAGCACAGCTAACCCTCTCTGAACCAACACGTTGTGTGCACGGAACGTGGACAAACCACCAGCGATGTTGCCTTTCTCTAAAGCTACTCTAATATGCAGCGGAGTGGAGACACTGGAGAACAGCGTTTTACTGAAGGACGATAACGGAGCGGAACAACAAGCCAGCATGTAGCGGGATCGTGCGTTCGAGTGCGCAGAGTAATTGTCAGTGTCTCTACGCGCTCAAACAAATGTTTGTGTACATGCGAAAGTTGGAAATAAAAAGGGTAGCACTCGTAGCTGTAACATAGTTGACAATAACTAATGGGGTCGCTACAGAGCCCCCACCCTAGAAGGCAACCAGAGTGTTGACTCATACAACGTTGCGGTGTTTCAGTTAGCCGGAGCCGTTGGAAATTACTCTTCCCACAGGATTCGTGAAGCAGCTAGGGAGGCTGAAGATCCGACCGTCGGGCGCGCGAGCAAGCCAGAAGAATGTGTATATAGCGCGACTGGTGCGCATAAGCCGACAAGCATGCAAACAAACAAACGCGATCGCATGCATCAAGCAGATGACGGGCAATGATCCTCAAGATCCTATGTACAATGTGAGTTGAGATTTCGGGAAGGATTTTACACATCGTACAGCAAGCAGACCGGGGTTATCTCCAATCACTACACAGCTCCCCTCCAGAGGGGTACTTCAAATGCAACCCTTCGGTCTAAGTGAGGACCAACCTTGGCCAGCCGTCCTTGGCGTGGTCTAGTTCATGCTGCACCGGCATGCGGTTGGTAATGTAACTCCCAGACGCCGCAGGTGGAGGAGTACTGATGCCAACAGTTTCTAGCAAGCTCCTACTCGAGTGACCTCTCCCACAGCGTCGAAACGAATGGCGGAGTTGAGAGTTCGCATTTCGTGGTCCTGGGGGTAAACTCAGCGATCGCATAACAGCGTTTGCGTGGCAAATTCCGATCGACCCAGGACGTGACTGCGTGCATAGAAACGGAAAGCCATATAGGTAAGTCTGGAAACACACAAATGGTAAACCTACCCGGCGTACGTAAATACGCCGACATGTATTGAAGCACCTTTTTTGTTTTCATAAACAGTTTGCGATTTTTTGGTTTTCAAAAGCTTTTGCGATTTGTTTGGTTTTTCTTAGTTCTGAAATAAATCAGGACCTAACGAGTCCTAGTCCTCTACCAGCTATTCAGGTCAGTGCACCCTATGACTCGAAGGTGTCACAATGGGTGCTGGCGTTGTCGGCGGTGTCGTGTCTTCGGGTGACGATGCGCTAGAACGAGGTTGTTCAGAGGTAGCCGCATGCCTGGCAGCGGGATGTGAAGCAGCATTGGAGGTTTCCTCAATCCCTCCAAAGTAGGCAGGCTCCAGGTGGTCGATGCTAACCGAGTCCCGAATGCCCTCGCGCTCAAGTACGTGGGAACAGTCCTTCCGTTGAATTACCTTGAAGGGGTCTTACTAAGGTCGCCCAAGCGGGCGTCGTGAACCATCCACGCTAACAAACACGTGTGTACAGTCGTGGATGTCTTTAGGAGCAAATATCTTGTGGCTTTGTTTTCGTGTGTATGTGACATGGAGGCAGCACGTATGCGAAGTAAGCTGCTTGGCGTAGGGATCATCGTATCGGAGTGCGTCTGTAGCGGACTAGAAGTAAATGCCAGGAAGACTTAGTGGTTGGCAGTAGAGAAGTTCGGCGATGAAAACGTGAAGGTCTGCCCTGAAGGCCGTGCGGATGCCCGGTAAAACCTTTGGCAAGACCTATGTTCAACGGATTGCATCGACGGCGGCGAGGGCTGCTTTTAATTATCGATGAAACCGTTCGACCATGCCGTTCGCAGCAGGGTGGCATGCCGTAGTTTGTGTGCAATGTCATCCAAGTGCGTTCATCCTATCCGCAAAAGAACCGCTTTCGACTTGGGGGCGGCGGTCAGTTGTAACCGTGGCCGAGGAACCATAAGATGCTATCCAACGCTAAACGAATGCGCATGTTACGGCTTTCAAGCGGACGTCGTGTAAAGGGACAGCCTCTGGCCATCGCGTGAAGCGGTCTACTATCGTCAGCATGTAGGTCATGCCATTCGAAGGTGGCAAAAGACCTACAATATTGATCTGATAGTGCGCGGGTCGAGAGGTAATCAAAGGGTATCGGCCTACCGCGGCCGACACGTGGCGGTGTACCTTAGCTTGTTAACAAGCTGGGCAAGATCGTGACCATGTACGAAGATCCTTTTGGATACCGGCCAGACGTTCCTAACGTAAACAAGTTTGGCCGTGGCCCGGATGCCAGGGTGGATAGTGTTGTGTAGCGTGTCAAACACGCGACGCCGTAAGGCTAAAGGTAGGACTGGATGAGTGTGTCCAGTGGAGGTATCGCATAAAATCGTTCCCGGTGCTGTCGACAGCGGAACTTCTGCCATATGCAACGACAAATGCTGGAAGGGAGTGTGCAGATCGTTCTCAGCACGTTGTGCGTCAGCCATGACTGACAAGTGAATAATGTCGTGGCAGAAAGTGCAACCTGGCGTGACAGAGCATCGGATGCAACGTTATCACTGCCAGAGAGGAAAGCCTGTCGGGAATTACGAAGTCAAATCCAGTTGACGCACCTCGCGTGGTGAATGGCGTTCGGAACGATTGCAAAAGACGTATACCATCGGCTTGTGACCAGTGAAGATCACAATTTGGCGGCCTTCGAGGGCATGCCAAAAATGATGAACGGCCAGGTAGATACCTAGTAACTCACGACCAAGCGTGCTGCACCTCGTTTCGGCAAGTAACAAGCGTCTTGAAAAAAATTAAAGCGGTCTCCAAGTTCCATTGACGAATTGTTGGAGTACGGCACCAACAACTGCGTCGGAAGCGTCTATAGCTATGCTAGTGGTGGCGTTAACGTCAAAATGGTGCAGCATCACTGCGTCGGCTAGCGCGTTTTTGGTGCGACCGAACTAGTCGACGGCTGCTTCTGACAACCCGACGTTGCCGATGGAACGGCCAGTGAGTAAGTCAGTCAGAGGCTGCATGAGTTGCACGCAATCTGGACTAAAACGGCGGTGATAGTTGACCATGCCTTCGAATCGACGGACAGCAGCCAGCGTTGTAGGGCGGGAAAAGTCGCGAATTGTCTGACCCTGTCGGTAGACGGCTGAATGCCGTGCTGATCGACATGATGTCCTAAGAATTCAAATGTTGATTGACTGAAAACGCATTTGTCCGCGTTGACGGTGACGCTGGAAGCTGCAAATCGTTCGAACGGCAATCGCAGATGATCCTAGTGTTCTTCTTCGGAGGCGCTTCCCACCAAATGATCATCAATGTAGGATTGGACAAAGTCCAAATTTCCTGCGACGTCGTCGATAAGTCGTTGGAACGTTTGAGCGGTGTTCCGGAGACCAAACGGCATGCACAGAAATTCGAACAAGCCGAATGGTACGATCACCGCTGTTTTGTCGACATCGTTCGTGGCGACTGGAATCTGGTGGTAAGCGCAAACCAGATCGAGCTTCGAGAACACACGGGTTCCTTTCAGGCTAGCCGTGATGTCCTGAATCTGCGGAATGGGATATCTATCTGGTACCGTGGCACTGTTAAGCGCGCGATAATCTCCACAAGGACGCCAGTCTACTGAATTTTTCCGCACCGTATGGAGAGGAGAAGTCCGGGGGCTATCCGACGGGTGACCGATGCCAAGCTCCAGAATGTGATCGAACTCGGCGCGCGCTATCTTCAGCTTATCGGCTGTCAAACGTCGGGTGGTAGCAAACAAGGGCGGGCCAGTGGTGACGATATGGTGTTGCGTTGCACCAGTCACTAGTGGCAGCGAGGTTGGTTGTCCGAAGACAGTAGGAAATTCTTCGACAAGAGAGCCATATGCATTTGAGATGATCGGGCGATACACGGGACTCGTTGGAACCGCGTAGGTCAAAGTCCCGGTAACTGACAAGTTCGTCTTGTAGTCGACTGGCCGACGGTGTTGTACGTCGAATAGTAGGTCGAAGTGTTCGAGAAAGTCGGTGCGGATGATCGCCATTTTCACGTAGGTAACGGTGAAAAGCGACTAAAACTTGCGGCGGAGGCATAAGTTCAATGTTCGCGAACACTGGCCATAGACTGCAATGGGCGTACCGTTTGCTGCACTTAAAGTCAACTGTGCCCGCGCGAGTCGCTCGCGAGAATCCGGTGGGAGAACGCTGATCTATGCACCAGTGTCGATGAGGTAGCAAATTTTAGATTCGCGGTCTCCAATGTAAAGTAGTTGCCTTAGGAACCAGCAACATCGGTCGCCGCGACGTGCTGGTCGGCAAGTTTCCCTGATCCTTTTTGAGAACATGAACAGGGACTGCGTCAGAGTCGAGCACGGTTAACAAACTGCTGATGGTACCAGCAGTGGTCGGCGTTGGCACTGACGGTGGGCATTGGTCGCCTCCTAGAAGTCGACCTGGAGGCTCTTCTGTTAGTTTTTTCGTGATGCTAGCTCCGAGGTTCACACGCCCAAGGTTTCCCCCAGCCTTATGTTAACACGGATCGGAAGTCTCAGTGAGAAAAC
>LUCH01018058.1:0-19311 GCA_013368495.1 Paragonimus heterotremus
CCTTGTGCCATCCGCGTTCTTGGATCACAACACTATCTCTCCACTAATGCTGGTGGTACAACTTCCTAAGTACACAAACCGGTTAGCATCCTTCATTAATTCATGACCCAATATTACATCTATTACATCTATATACTAACATCAGTCGTGCAGAGGCATTGCACTTTGAGGCTGTAAAGCGTATTCCGAAGTATCTATCACAGCGCGAATTAATGTCTAGTAGTGTCCATTCTGTTTGAAAACTGTCAAACAGCAACACCTTACCGCCGACACAGTCAAGATCAGTCAGTCTTTAACTAGATGCGAGGTCCACGTCAACATTTTCTGAGTACTGCAAACAGATCTCCTATATTTCGTCACATCATCATAATAACCATGAGTCTGACCAGATGGTACTGTGGCACGGACCGCCGCTCACCTCAACAATGACGTATAGTAGCCTAGAAGAAAATATAACTAAGAAGTCTGAAAATTAGTAAAATAAGACTAAGCGGAAGAATTAGAAATGGTATGAACTCAGCTACGTCGTTGACTGCAGCACACTGTCATCTCGAGTAACGTTTCTAACCAGTGGTTTGAGTGCTCATGTGGACCCCCAGTCAGGCAAGTGACACCTACCCATTTTGTTCAGTGCAACAGTCAGGGTCTTCATATTCCAGGACCACGTTGTTGCTTGACCATCACGCGGTTTTACTCGACTGTTGGCGGTCTCAGTTTATAATGTCTGGCACAATAAACGATCAAATGACTTACGGAGTATGTGACGCAACCATCGCAAGTCGTGCAACGCGATTAGTTGACCGATTGACCGCATATCGCGATCGCTCCGGAAGACGGGTCGGCGAACTGCCACATTGCTCACATGATCAGTCTACTTAATGCGGGCTAGATGGCGTAGACAACGATAGCCAAACACAGCAAGTCTATGGAAATTTCCGTTGCGAACAAACCTTATGCGCTTGGGGTATGCAATGAGCTTGATGTTGAGCTTCCTGGAAATAGGTTGACTGACCTCGAGTATGCGAATGACACTGTCTTACTTAACCTCTCTGGTAAAGACATGCTGAACAATGTGAATGACCGGGCTGGTTTGTATGGAATGCACTTTGAACCTTCAAAGTGTAAAGTGCTGCCCCAAGACTAAGGCATTTTCTCTCCTACTTTCTTCATTGTCGGTAAACCGCTTAAGACTGTGGACAGTATCACATACTTGGGTAACACTGTATCGTTAGCTTGTAATATTACCAATGAGATATCAGCGAGAATAGCGAAGGCACGATCTATCTTTCTCAACCCGCGTTATCTGTGGCGACGAAAAGACGTCTGGTATATGATTATTTTGCTTATGACAGTATGAAACAAAAATTAGGTTGGCAGTCCTGACGTACGCTGCTCTTGGTGCTGAAACTGTCAGATAGTTCACCGTAGATCCTAACCTGAACAGAAACATGAAAATAAGAACGCATACAATGTGTCCACGTCGTTATTCGGCAGTCCTACGTTTAAACTATTTTCAAAGGATAGATCGATCGACTGAATCAAACGTCCTCTCACAGTTGATCGGTGGCACGTGTGATGCTTTTCCAGATTCTGTTGGAGTACTAACTGGATCAATACATCCTCGTCCCGAACGAATCCATGCATGTTCTGCCCCAATGTCTGTTTCGAAAACTGCAGTGATTCGACGAAGTATAATGAATACCAGAACCCTGATGTCAAGCTATCTCCCTGTGATTTTGTAAGAGCCTTTGGCTTTTATTTTGCACATGGGAACTATGATTAGGTGACCCCAACACAACGATGTTCTCGCCTCCACACAAGTTGAAACAATTGAGTCTTCATTAAAACCTTTTCACATTTTTAAAAACTGCTGACACGAGACCCTCTGGGCTAGTAACCCCATAGTGTTTGAAGGTCAAAATGCAATAATGGTGGATGGTTCTGAATCTTCCGACCAGACTTTGCAGCGATAACGCAGTAGAAGCAGAAGGCCAGGTAAAATGATCCTCAGAGTGTTCCGCACAGCGCTTTAACTCTGGGCTTATTATGACAGAAGGATGCTCTGAGCTATTAACACTGACAGGCTTGATGAGTCTGCCAGTGTTTTCTAAAGGAGAATTCATTCTCATTTCGTTAATTTTCTTACTTAGTCAAGTTTCACTATCAAGGATCAGGCTGCGCCTCTAATTTTTCCGCATATCCATCCTAGACTCGTTATATGGACTACGAGGAGTCGTATCTCATAACGAAATAAGCAAAATGAATCGCGCAATCCCGATCGATCCAGTTCTGGGGGAATCGTTATCCGGACAGTTGTTCAAGCCTACAGATGGAATCAAACGTCAGCTGTTTGAAGTGAAGCTGGAATATTTCAGCTCATATTACCTGAGACAGACCCGAGTAGATGGATCTGTATTATTCCAATTAGTCACTCAAATTACATTCATGCGGTCGGGCGACTATTCACTTCAATACCATCTGTGCTGGTTTTGTAGTTTGCTTTCGACTTCTCCACAATATGATTCGTTTCAGTACCAGGACTACCATATATAGTCGTCCCACCTGATTCGTTAGATATATTTGGAGGCCCTGTGGTCTAGCTTTTGACTCGGTTCCAATGAAAGTTGGTGCCCACTGCTGTGTTCCTATACCTGTGTAATCAACATTAAGCCTTACAGGCCGTAACGGCGGTAGAGAGAACATGTGACACAGTAGAAGTACAAACTATATTCTGACATTTACAAGCGGTAGCCTCATTCTTATGTGCGTGGACGAATGTGGCGTTGATCGTTGAAAGTGCAACCAATCAGAACGCAGCTTGAGTCTCAGTACGAGTGTGGGCACACAGGCGGCCATGACGTATATACAACACTCACGTTTTCTTCTCGGGTAGAAATCCAAGGCGTGCGATCGAGCGCGTAGTAGAAGGGATGACCTATTAGAACTCGAGTGATTTCACTGAAATCTACTTTAAATCCACAAATCACATGCTATGGTAACTGTTCCACTAATGGCCTAAAATACTTGGACCTAGCAGTTGCTGGGATCTTCGGGGCTACAACTGTCAAGTTTCCATCCTATGATAGCTTGGTGTTTGTGGTTGACCGATGGTCTGAACAGTTTATTAACAGCCAGCAGTTGCTGTTGGTGGGATCATTACCCAACGAAACTAAACCACCTACCAGTGTCCCAGAGATGTGATACCACCCCAAACCTGTTACCAGGACAAGGAGCGGTTTCACCAAAATCGCCGAAGTGAGCGTTCATACCTCCGGCCAAAATGACTACAACAAAGCTACGCGGTGATCCAACGTGATCAGTCAGACTGAAGTAACAGGCGGTCTTAACAACGACATCACTGCAGTCAGTTGGGACACTGGCAGACACAACAAGAGGATTTTTGGAGATTTACAGTCTAGAGCTGATATTAACGAAACCAACCAGGTAGACGACACACAGTCTACTACTGTTTTGATCCCAAAACGCGGATGGTACAAGGGTTATTTATTCGACAAAGCAATACACGGGTTAAGCATGTAAACCAAACCTGTCACAAAACCACTCATTTGCACGCAGTATTCGGCCTCAGACAGTCTCGGCTACCACAGATGTCAGTGCTCAGTTCCATTGAGTAGCGGGGACCGTTATGTGTGATGCTGCACTTTGATGATCCTTCCTGCAGTCTTCTTGTGGCTTGTACGTTGTCAAAAAATATGTCATGCACCTGCTACTGAATAGCCGCGGTATCAGTAGTATAATACGATTGCTGAACTCCACTGCACTACTAACGGGGACCCAATCTTTCAACGCGGCTATGGCCGTTCTATTGTGAACCATATCCTCTTCAGGCTGATCGATTTTGATGGTTGTGAAGTCACCCTAAGTGTACAACTAGTATTGAGTAAACAATGTGGATCGTGAATTCAATAGGCTGCCTATTACCTCAGATTCTAGTCTCTGGATTGCAGCTAACATCGACATCCGAGTCTAGCCTCGTTTTCGTTTCAGAGTACGAACATTGTGAGTGTTAATATTAACTCAAATTTCAGGCCCAAGCAAGACACGAGAGTAACCGGGGACCGGGTGGTGAGAAATTGGACTTACCGACACAGTGGTACTATGATTAGTTATATATTTTATGAGGTTTGTTAGGCAATTACTTGAAATTAAAGGGACCTGATGCTTAAGTTGGATAGGGCAATGTGGAAGTGTTCAGAGACGGGACGTTTTAGTCTATCTACGGTGCTGTATGCAGCAGACAGGGAGACGCATTATATACTGCGAGTCAGTCAGCACGGTATGGGATTAGTAGCGTTATGAATCTCCATGAATGCATGTAGACAGAGGTACTACTAAAATACTCAAATCTGGAGAACAGAGCAATTAGGATCCGAAGCCGAATCATTTAGTATGAAAGTCGGAACCGCAAAGTCAGGAGACAGATGTCGATATATTGGAAACACTAACAGTCCTTCCGGAATAGGATGCGAGCCTCCATCTGGCCCTCAGTCTACAGACTGTGGTTTGTTAGATTTCTACCTATCGACCAGTCTGGCATCAGTAACTGTCGGTGTGATCATCACACTGTCCCGCATAGCCCAACAGGTCATCGAGATTAGCGAGCCGAGGTTCAATCACATTAGATATTTGGATAGGCTTTATGGGTGTGACCAAGTGGAAATGACGAGTTGTCAGCCTGTATGACTTCACTAGACCATTTGTGCCATCAACCGTCCAACCAGGACTGAAATTATATTACTGCCATGAATACTTGTCACAAATTTAACGTCTTGTTACCAAGAGGTGTTGCCAAGACAAACGAACTTGAGATTGAGAGAGAAATGTGAGTTGTTCATGTGAGCAAAAATGTTTTGGCATATTGCAATTTTCTTGGTGACTAGTACTCATAGATACGGTTTGATTTAAATTGAAAGAAGAAAATTGTGTAGTAATGAAGTGTTGATGTCCAGAGTCAGTTCCAATGTTTACATGTACGTGGATGGGCATACACTGTACCAATTTATGGTGTCTATCTGTGGTTTTCCACTGCACCCATAAAAACAATATCTGGCTCGATGGTTGTCAAGACATCCCGAAATACTGCCAAGTAACTTGGACCTAACAGTTTCATGGCATGCAGCCATCGGACGTTCAGATTTTAAAACCCAAACAGCATCAGTTTCCATCCCATTTCTGAAATGTAGCTGATCTATCAATTAAATTGACTGATAATTTGTTGACGTATCATAGGCAGTCACGAAGAGTATTATTCTTTTGTGAAATCAGACTAGTTGTTTGCGTAATCCCACAACAGTCATGTGCTAATCGAAACTAAACTTAATGATATTAAATATTCCAAGGACAGACTGTAACCGAGAGATGAAAAGCCAACTGCCACCAATCAGAGGAGATCAGAATGCTGAGTATTTCGAATAGGGAAGTCATTTTAATTTTGAGAGCAGTCTGCAGGGGTTTTTCAATAAGAATTCCATATTTCTGGCGTTTATTTCGTAATAATGATCTTTTATCACGCGTATCATCATCATTAACATTCATGTGCCAAAAACCGTCTGATTCAATGCGCCTGCTTCTCGACTACTACATTTTGACTAATCTCTGTCATATCGTACCGTCCGTGTTTTCTGCTCTGGAAACGGCTTCTATGATCGTTTGCACACACGCGGAACGTACCATTTTTTTATTTTCAGCATTGCCGTTTTTGTAGTTTTCAATCACTACAAATGTTGTCTACTTCTCGGCATCGTTGAAAAGTAACAAAACTGAGATGAAAAAGAATGACCCACGCATTGAAATTGATTACAATTTCCAGCCTTAGGAAGGTCACAAGTTCCGAACGACAGCCGTGGTCGTGTATATGTTATACGTAAAACTTGACAACAAAGAAGCTAGCACTATACGACTGGTAGTGGGTGCGTCGAGAAATGACAGGGAGGATGAAGTGCTTCGAACAACTAAGGACTTTACCTGTAGAGAAATTTCAGCTGAATAGTAAACAGATGATTTACGCTAAGAGAACTTATCGACCATCCACCAGAAGTAACCATTCCCTAGTATGGTTTGAGTAAATACTCAAGAAAAACGGCCGCTAAGTAACAAATACTAGTTGACTGGGATAAAACCAAAGTTATGTGATAACGAGCTACTTTAAGGTATATCAACTGTCTTCTGTGATATGCCACGCTTGATGTGTTCGCGTGTGGTTGCCATACAGGTGAAGATGGTGGTCACATTTTAATGGTTCATCTTCCACTTAGAACGACCGATTTTCCTATATCATAGGTGGAGTGCAGGTACACCATCAATTGAGGTGCACTGCCTTCTCACGTAGCGTTTCCAGCCGGCGATTTGTGTAATCAGGGGGATCCCAGTCGAGCAGACACCTACTCGGTTTGCTCAATAGAACAGTCATGGTCCACGAGTGCAGTCACCGCATTGACCCCAAACAATTCTCGGTTGTGTCAACATAACTACAGTCATTGTCAAGCGCACGTACATCCAATCCTATGTCGGACATTAGTTCCGGAGGCGCGATCCAACACAATGGCTTCACCTGGGCTGACAAGACAGCAAGACCGTCCACACATGTGAGCACAATTTGATATGGTCTCTAGTGCATCGTTGAACAGATACTGCTACCATACTCGATGAATTACAGAGTTTTTCGTTCTTACATCGACATCTACAGGATTCCGCTCAACACTTCACTGACATATCCACGGATTGCAGTTTAGTGGTTTGTCCAATCATTGCTGTAAGTGCGGTGAATTTATTTCTTCATTATTCGCTTTGTGATTTTTTTGCACATCGTTCTGATAGTATTTAGACGCTTAGTGATTTTACCGGAACTACTTACGAAGTACCATAAGTAGCAACCCAACGTTTGAAAAACTGTTCATGCTACCCGCAGTCAGTAGCATTTACATATTGTCCTTCGTATAACCCAGCATCCTGCTGTCATCGTTGGTCATATCAACCTGTTTAGCTGACTGTGCACTACATGAGGTTCTAGTGTCTCATCTCGGGCTAGTATGAACCCATGTGTTACACCACTCTTGAGTTAGTGGGACTGTCCGTCGAGTGCTATGGCCGAACTGTGGGTTTTTGCGTATTGTTACATCCGATTCAACGCGTTACCCGATTAGTTGACAGTTTTCCAACCAGAATTCTTGCTTTGTACGTGCAGACGCGATTACACCAGACGTCTGTACCAGTCAGCTCATCTATCAAGTCGTCTCAACTTGCTGATATGTGAAACATTTTTCCTGTGTATTATTCAACAGTACCAGCACTGTGTTTTCTCAACTGTTCTACAAAGTAGTCTGCGCCATCATTTGCAAATTCTGATCAGTGTGTACTTTCGTCTTCATCTAACGTTATCGCAGTCAGAGTCAGTTGGGATAGTGTCGTTTGTTTGGAATGTTGATCGATGTGATGGATATCAAGTTATACCGCAACTGCACAGCTCCTTCGAGAACGTACGTCTTTACATCAGTTTTTCGTTGTTGCTGTGATCTTTCTTTTTGTTAGTTTTTATTCTCCTACCTAACTTAAGCTGTACAGTTTGCTCGTCAGTACAGCCTGCTGTGACTTCTTCAAGTCCTTGCCACTCGAATCCATAGTTTCGGAGCAGACGAGTAAAAGAGACGATTGCGAACAACTCCATGATCCGAGTTCATGTGCCTAATACAAAATGTGCATCTGAGTGGTTCTATCTGTAACCGGATGATATGTGTTCATGGTTGAGATGACTACGGCGATTTCTTTGTGACAACGTTCCGTCCTTTGTTGAACTGAGTTGCTCATGAACTGGAGACTGCGTAACAGTCTCGTGGTCAACAGTTTGTTGTGCCCTAACACGATGTGCATTCTTTTCCTGTCAGTGAACAACTAAGTTGAACGTTTGGTTTGTTCTAGAATGTTAGGGAGATTTACTTAAGATACCCTCTTGGCAGCATCTAGACTACTGTATTTTAGAACGCACGCTGACTGAATAAGCACCCATCGTTTTTCCAATTTACATTAACAGACTTTAATTACTACTCTAAGCCTGGCTGGAATCCAATGATCTGGCTCAAAACTCACTGTATTTCTCACACTAAGTTAACCACAGCATTCAGAGTTTGCATATATTTCCAACAAAATCAACCGCAACTCTATGGATAAAGCACAAAGTCGTACGTGCGTGGCTTTGACCCGGATCACATGGAGGTGGACCAACGTTAATATCGACGTTGAAATTGCACGCATTATACGTCAAACTCCATACCTGATGTAGCAAAAAGGCGTTCAATAAAGCACAATCTTTATTGTCCGACTCACTAGTTCTCACGCCACACGTGCGCTCGCGATTTTGAATCGCAATTCCAGTCCGCAACACCCCCAGGTTTCCGCTCACACGTCGTGTGCACTTCTACCCGGTTTAGGTGTGTGATTTACGCCTTCTATCTGAAGATTTTCTGTTTGCCAACCTTCGTCCATTGATCCGATTTCTTCGAGCGATGGCTTGTTCGGTCGCCCGTGCTATCCTCCTTCCATCCACTGTGGGCTTTGATCGTACTCCACCATCGTGCCGAGATATTCCTGCGAGTGTTGGTATAATCAGGCCTTCAATTTGGTCATCCATTCTATTTCGGCCGCCATGTCTAGCCCGTTGGTCCGATCCGGTCGAGCGATGACTCATCCGGTCGCCCACGCCGTCCTCCATCCACTCGCGGTGGGTTTTTGAGCGCACCTCCCCCCTGTGTTGAGGTATTCCACCGAGAGTTGGAATGCTCGTACCACCCGCCTGACAGTCCACCACACTGAGACAGCACTCTCTGTGGTGGCTTGTTGACCTACTTGTCAGACAGTATGAACTTCAGAGCCAATTTCGAAGACGGTTGTTAAACAGAATCACCCGAAAATACAAAAAAAGAGCACTATAAAATAGCTTTCAGTTAATTCGCCATTTTCTTTGGATCGTGAACAATTCGATATGGCGGATTGTTACAATACTTTGTAGTTTTTCTTTGTCTTGTTTTTACTTGTTAACTTTCTGAAGTATCGTTTGTCATTATATCATAGAAAATAGACTTGATAATTCTTCATGCGATACAGTCGTTGTCATTATCACAGCTGCTGTTTATCCACTCGGTGGATTTGAATTAATCTTTGTGCTATGCTGATGTTAGTATCTTATTTGACTACACAGCGGACTTTGTAAACTGTCCAACGGTGTGTGGAACAATAAGGGAATGGATTCGAACTGACACTGTAATTCACTCATTAACTGTGGAAACAATAATCTCCATATAAAACAAACATATCTCATCAAGTTCTTAGTCTGGAAACTCATTCCATTCAAGACAGAATGAGTTTGGATATTTCTATGAATACATAGTTGTTGTGATTTGATGAACAACTACGGTGAATTGGTTTCTGTTAGTCAATACCAAATTCTGTAGTTTGTGCATAGCACTGTAGTTCTACTACCTGACAACTTCATTTAGCAGAGAATGTGATTTGTTGTTATCATCACTGACATCCACTATGTGTTCGTACAATGTCAAATCCACCCTATAGTCTTACTTCCATCGACAGTAAGCTGTCCTTATTAAAACTTTAAGATAAATGATCTATACCAATTTGTGACTTTTGCAATTCGTCAATATTGGATGGTCCCTAGAAGTGGCTACCTGTTTAGAAATCGCCGAATCCTGGGGTTTCTTTAGGCTGAACAATGTTGCTGTCAGGGGAATTATATTCGAGGCATCCCGTCCAAACTATGGTGGAACTTTCCATTTACCAGACTGCGGGATATGAGATTTTGTTGTAGACCTCATTTGGAGCTGGTTTGTGAGCATAAGAAGGAGGACGATCATGTTTGATTATGGTTGCTAATATACTCAGGGAGATATCCTAATCCACACGGTGGTTCTATTTAATACTGAAGGATTTTCAACTGTATAGGGTAGTACATCTGCAAATAAACTCAGTCAATGGACGACCGAACGTACCCATTTTAATCACTCCCCTTGTTCAGAATACAGCAACCAAATAGTCGGTCGATTCCATATAAGAACGCATGTTTTTACCTAAATTTCCATTCATAATCGACTACATGACGTACAGCTCCGTGAATAAATTTGTCTTTCGTCTTACTGTGTCTCTTCAATCTGTCTGATGCGGTCGTTCCTGGTACGACCGAAACTCCCGGACAAACAGTTCGCAGGTCGAGATAGCAGAGTAAGACAGGAGGCGAAAAGGGTATGATGATCAGACTCAAATCTTCCAACAAATTGTACTGTTGTTTGGCGATCCAGTGTAAACAAATGCGTTTGTTATTTATCTGTAACTATATAGCTAAAAATAGCTCATCAGCATCGATGCTGTCTACCAATTTCATGACTGTGGGTTCGAGTTCCCGATAGCCTCAACTGATCTCGCTGTTTGTGTTTGGGCAGTCTGGTGGTAGCCAGCCCACAGTGTCTGTTAGTGACAGATACCGTGCAATGTAAAAGTGCAAAAAGGTTGCCATCATGTGCTTGGTGAACTTCAGTGGAGTTTCAGTGCAACAGAGACTACAAACAACATGTAGACAACTTGTCGTTTGATGTTTTAGTTTTGATATTACTGTTTTCAGTGGACAGGTGCACTCCCCACTTTTTTCCTGCTTGGAGCTTGTCTTTGTCTTTGTGGGTCAAGCTTCAGCAAGAACCACCAATGTATTGCTGTCTTTACCATGATTACGGAGGTCAGTGGCGCTAGGATTGCCTCAAAAATATCCCCACTCATCCTGTAGTGTATCAAGCAAATTAGAGAATGTGGATAACAGGGGATATTTTCAATTATATGGTGGATGATACTCTGAGGTAGCCGTCAGAGTTTTTTAGGATATAGAAGTAGAACTTCTGTCAAGTAGTAGGCTGACTAATATTGTGTATGATGAGGAATCTGCTTAACTTGGTTTTCCTAATTAAAACAGACGGAAAATGCTGAACTGGTCAACTGAGAAGAATTATTTGTATGTGTACTTTGTACGTTCAATGTGTTACTACATGACTGGGTTGACTATGAAGCTATTATTGTTGCAACAGATAAACCGATGGTGATTGTCAATCGCTTCAAATATCTGGGCCGTGTTATCTCAGCTTGTAGTGCTGATGACTAGGTGCCCACAATAATACAGATAGAACGAGGTGCGTCTCCTAATGATTGTGCAGTTGCAAAGTCGTCTATTGTCAGTTAAATACAGGGTTTACAATGCACGCATCCGGTCAGTTTTGCTCCGTGGCTCGAACTCCTAGGCCATTCGCACGAAAGATTCATCTGATCGCTTGATATCCGATCATTATTGTTTCCGCTAATCAGCCTCCATCAAATGGGCTGACTATGAGTAACACAACAGTCCATCGACAGATATTTGTGAAATCTGCAAGTTCGCAAGGAAGGCAATGAAAATACACAGCCTTCGCTGTTTGAACCACACGTTCCACACGTCGTCGGAGTGCCAGTCACACAGACCATTGTTAATTGCAGTTGTTGATGACTGGAATAAATAGTAAGCGACCAGGAGATGACGTGGCCACGGAATATGAAGGCGACCTCATATCTTTACTTTAAGTGTCCATAGCTCAGGGAGAAGTTGGCACTATACGCCCATGGAAAAATCGATATCCAGTGTGTAGCACCTGGACGGCTTTCTGTCTTTAACGGCTTTGCTGCTTGTCTCACCTTCTGCTCTTTCGATACACCTGGTGGTTAAAACACGTAGACAAAAAATACACTTTTTCTCGAAGGTCGCAAGTCTTTCCTTCCTTCCCCGCCCGAGCGTTCTCTGTGGAGTGGTGTTTGAAAGTAGAATGCCAACGAACGCAGTTTTCCGTTTCAACATATTTCCGAAATTGTCTGTTTTGATGACCATTCTCACTGTAAATTCTGAATCTCTTTGGAGCAGCAAAACGGATCAGATCTATCAAACATATTTTTATTCAGTGCGGTAGAAATCTAAACCAACCCACCTTCCTGAACAACCGTGAGCCAACTCTTCATATTTTCATAAACTTTTGTTTACGTCTACTTCTGTGTTGTGTAACTTAATTTATATAGGGCTTAAAGTTTCCACAACTGTCTTAAACGCCCACGCTGATTCGATGACGGCAGTGCGATCATCTGAAACCTGATGTGGATGACAAATGAAACGTCTGCTACTTTCATTGTGGACCCGAACTAGTAGAATAGGAATAGGACATTCAGTAGCGCACACTGTCAACTTACTGACTGGCCTCATGGAATCAGGGACGATTAGTGTAATGAGTAATGTGAGCTGATGCAGATTTATGCTCTCCGGTGGTAGCACAAAGTATTCTGCTGTTCGTTTGTGGCGATTTCCGGTCCGTCCGTTTAGTCTGCTAAACCCCTAGTGAACGGAGACACTGCCATCTCTGGCTGATAAATGGAAAACGCCGTAATGATCCGGCGTACATACCTGAGCAGTCTATTGAACTGGTATGCTACTAAAGACTATGTGACAATGAATCTCCTGTCACGGAAAGCCACAAAAGAGTCACTCATCTCTGACCTGACAGAGGTTCAGAGGACCATTGGGCAACTTCAAAACGAAAGGTTGTGGCTGAATGGATTTCATAGAAAACGTTTGGAGCTTAGAGGTATATCCAGCTCAAGTTGGTTCACTCCAACTGTGGAGAGACAAAGTCTTGGAAGTGTTCAAAAATTCCCTCACTCTTCGTTTAAAAGTAAAGATAACAAACTGAACACGAACAGCTAGTGGAAAATTAGTATGGGGTGCTGTGTTGAAAAGGCTCTAACAAGAGCTTGTATAACCGAAAGTTTGGAGGCAAATGTTCTTGAAAAGCAGTGTAAATTACAGGCCGGTTGCAGTACTGTTGATGTGGTGTTCGAAAGTCCCGGAAAAGTGCCGTTAACGCAACTAAGAGTTGTATTCTTTCTTTACAGAGTTTGTGAAAGGCGTTCGATTTTGCTAACCACAAAGCATTGTATGCAATGATATGGAAAGTTAGTTGATTTAATCAAAGTGTTACATGCAGGATGTGAAGTCGGGTATGGAGGTTACCACTGATGTGAAACAAGATTGTCTGTTAACCTCAGCGGTGGCTAGGCTATAGTTGACTACGATACTGGCAGTTGCTCTTCAGAATTTGGGGGACAGTGTTCAAGTTGAATTCCGCAAAGATGGCTACCAACTGACTACTCGACACTTCAATATTCCAAGTCGGCTACGTGACTCAACCGTTTAGATGTTATTAACCTCAGATGATAGTTCGCCATTTGTGTACTCTTAAGAATAACGGCAGAAAAGGTTCTGCGACCGCCACACTCAAGTTTGTCCTGAATATCCGCCTAGATCCGATAGTTTCTCTCTCCCTAGGCTTCTCCGACGGATATGCTATGTCCACACTCCGAATCCACGTCACTAGAAAGTGAGGATAATTATGAGGACCTCTGCTGTGTACGCAACATTCTATTAACAGATCTGTCTATGGACCACAAGTTGTAAGCTCACCTGACCGTGACCAGCGCTACTTTCGGGGGTCATGATTGACGTGTCTGGAATAACCGTAATCTGATGATGAAAATCAAGCTGTTTTCCGCCCGCAAAATGACGCTCCAAGCTTTTTCTTGCAGTGGTGAGCCCTTTTCATCTACAATATGGAAAACAAAGCTTAAACTTTTAATGGTTAGATATGGTTTTCAAACACTAACAAACTCTGACGAGCAGACACTGACTGATTGAACCAATGTTGATGCCCGACTGACTTCGTTTGACGAGACAGCTTCTTCACGGGACAAATGAACGGATTCTGAGAATTCTTTTGTATTGGCAGTTAAAAGTAGATATGTGAAATCTTAATGGATAGCAGTTCAGTTAAGTCAATCACAGTGTAATATCAAGATTAGTTGATCGATGAGCGCAGCTTTGAACGAGATCGTCTAGCGCAGCGTGATGATGGTAGGCGTCCAAAAGTTCAGTGAGTAGCATTTACGGGGTAGCGACTTCAAACACGCAATTCACGGTGGAACTATAGGCACTGGAGATCGTGGCGATGTAATCGTTTGACGCTATGTTTACTGCGGCTGCAAACGTATGATCGTTTCCGATTTTATTCTCGTTAAAGCACTCATAGTGCACAGTCAGTGAGACGGCGGCGAGTGCGTTAGATGCAGTTGGGTTAACTGGGTTTTATGTATAGATATATATGTAGAACATTTACTGACAACCGTTGGTATTCGTCATGTTCGGTACTGTTAAATTTTTTATTCTTTACTGCTCTTTAGACAGTCTTTGCCAGACGAATAAAGACTGCTGTAGGGTGCTTGATCGTCTACAATCTTGAAAGCGCTGGTAGTTTGTTTGAGCTTTTCCGTGGACTTACGTTTCTATCCGTCTCACAATCTACAACAAAAACAGACGATTTTTGTGTCGAACCCTGCTCTCTGGGTGCATTTAAACAATGGAATCATTAGCATGCAACATTTATGGGTTTCCTTCACTTTACTACAAGCTGTCAACCCAATAAACTGGTCGCGCAAATCCACATGTTTCACTATCTGCTCATAAATATACCGATGACTGCACTGAATCTGACAGTACATATCTACCCTGGACTGTCTACACGTCGAGATTAAAAATGGAATTTTCGGTGGATATATCGTGTTTCCGTGTAAACATGAGAGTAATCAAAATCTAGATCAGTTCCTTCGTAAACTGAACTCACTGTCTATCAGTGGCAACTTTGAAAACTTCATTACCGAGCAATACTCAACCCATATCATACCTGATGCATGATCAACAAACTGTAATCAAATGACATCCGATATTCACTGCCAGAAGGGCGGAGTTTTGGCCCCCAACTGCCTTTAAGCAAGCTCATTCTCTAGAGTTAGCCTCGAGACAACCACAGTTGCATTCACTTCTGGTTCATTCTGCTCCCAGTAATGCGACTTTTGAGGCAGCAGACTCCATAATGCTTACTGCTTCTTCTCTTCAGAGACGAATGTGGCCGGTACGTCAGCTTCGAATGGTACTTGTTATTTTTGTAGTTACTTCGGACATCCTCGTTCAAACTGTCCGGCGAAACACGTCACTCATGAAGAGTATGGGAAGAAAAACCAGTGTAAAATCGACACATTTTACTCATCTTGGTACTTCCATCACAAATCCTGTTTCACTCACTATTAGTGTTGCCGTGCCGTATTGTTTATCTAGAAATGGAACAGCCTGCTTGTTAACAACGTTTCTATCAATGTTCTCACTGACATAGGAAGTTCTGAGACATTAAGTTTCAACCTCCATTGTTCGTAAAGATCGTTAGAAGGTTCATAAGTCATGAACCAAAATAGCAATGACCTCTACTTGTTTGTCGAGTACTACTGCAAACCATTGTTATGCTACAATGAAACAAAGACGAATATCATTCGATGATGAAACTGCCTACCATATTTGCTCTCTGTGCTCATCCAGTTTTGATGGTGTGACTTTGCTAAATTGCACCATCGAGTCGAAATATACTTCAGACGGAAAGAGTTAGCTTTCACATCCTGCAGTTCAACAGGTGTTCGTCTGGATTCTCCGGCAGTGTTTTTCAACCCTGACCCCGAATACACACCTATTGCCACCAAGTCTCTAAAACCTAGTCACTGTGATAAATCTCTTTTGCTGCACGGAAGTAAGAGTACTATTTAAAGACAAAATCTTTGGGCCGTTAAACTCTCCCCGGAGGCCTGAAGTCTTCATAACGACCAGCGAGCGACACATGAAACGTATGGTAGTCGACTATAGTGAAACCGTCAACCAATATCATTATCATAGCAGTCAAGAACCTGACCAGAAAATAGTGTGACACTGACCGCCGCTCAACTCAACAATAACGTGGAATATCCTAGAAGAAGACGTTTCTAATAAGGCTGAAAATTAGTAAAAGGAGACTAAACGGAAGATCTAGAAATGGCATGCATGCAGCTACCCCACTGACTGCGGCGCACTGTCATCTCGAATAGTGTCTCTGATCAGCGATTTTAGTGATCACCAGAATCCCACTCAGACAGACGGCACCCATCCACTTTGCTCACTGGAGCAGTCAGGGCCTTCCTGTTTCGTGACCACGTTGTTGTTTGACTACCACATGGTTTCATCCACCAAGAACTGATAAATTGGCAGAAGATGATTTCCCGCCGTGAGGTATGCACGACACTTGATTTTCAGCGTGTCCTCAATCGAATGAGTACTAGGGCAGGCGCGGAGATTCACAAGACTCCCAAGGTTGTTGGTGGGACATCTCAATTGTCTTTTTCAGCTGGAATTGACCAGTAATCCAAATAGCCTTTGATGTGACTGCAAAGTGCGCTTGGCCTCAGGATCTGCTCACTGCGCAAACTCCCATATAGGTCGTCAAAAATCAGACCACAAACGCGTACGCTCATTTGCACGTTAGGCATGCAACCACATACATCATTGTCATTCGCCTTGGTGAAACTTCTGCCATAGCGCGTATACACTATTCCGATAGTCTCTTTTTGTCCCTCGTCTTCCTGGCGTTCGGAGCTTGCTTTTTTGTTCCCAAAATATCGCCTGTGGGTAATATGCTACTCGTGAGTAGTTTACTACTCACAACGAAACTGCCTGTCATACAACACATTAAGCGGGTAAATGACGATCTAATAAAGAACAGAAACTTCATGACATTTTTTGCCTTCACTGATAACTTGACACAGTGCAGTAATAGTGGATGTGAACATGAAAAACTTGCTCCAATTCTTAAGCGTCTCAAAGATACAGTGTCACTTTTGTTAGAGATGAAAGCGTAATTGGTTCCAAAATATCAGAATTTTGGGTTACGAAATATCTGGTGACGTTATAAAACCCGATCCCGGCAGACTGTAACCATTGGTAGAATTAAGGGAACCCTATGGTAGAAAATTACAGCAATGAATCACTGGATTGTTCGCCTATTGCTAACAGCGGATCACTTATTTCTAGAGAAGAATTCACCCTCTGGTGGTAAGCAGAACTTTTTGTGCTAAATGAAAGGAAAGCATCTCTTAAACTTCTGAAGAGAGAATTCCAAAAAGCCATTGTTGCCAAGACTTGATAATAGTGTTCTTTTAGCAGCTTAGCCAGAAGCTTTCGAAGTCGTCATCGTTGCCACTTTCATTTACAGCGGAAGATCTGTGGCGTTCTTCTCAAGAACAATCCCAGTGAGCGAAATAACTCAACAGTCGAAAGGGAGGTCTATGTGACCACGGGAGCAACACTGAGGTGGCGACACTATCTATTCTGGAATCACATTTTCCTTCTCACTGATCTATAGCCTTCATATACTTTAACGAACACAAAGCGAAAATAAAGAACGACAAAATTCAGTGATGATAAATCGAACTTTTAGTGTTGCATGCAACAGAAAAATACGCCGATGACACGTTATCTCATTAGAACTGCAACACAGCCAACAATCACTCAGAAAGGTATCCATGATTGCTTGAGCAACAACGTATGCTACATTTCGTGCTTAAAAAGAATCTACTATTTCTACAGTGGATATGAAAACACGGTGATGCATTGCCATACATGTTCTGAATTTAGGTCTTGGATTTTCATCCATCATACACGGGGCCTATCAAGCTTTTGAGAGTCACCGTCAACCTCAAAGTTCTCTTGTCTTCCGTGATCCATCGGCTGTAATGGATCATTATCCTGGTTTTTCATTCGCCTTCGCATGCCCGATATGATAATCTTAACTGTTGTCATATGTTTCTCTCGACCGTTTCTTTTCTAAACTACCGTCGTGTTTTCTCCGATCGTGGCTCCTCCTTCACGTTCGACAAACTAAAGACATTGTCTCATGGCAACGGTCTCGAAAGTAGTCGGAACCCTCACTGCTGGGTTTCTCTTCTGATACAATCAGCATCAAGCTAGACAGGCAATAACAGCGGTTAGTTGAACTCGTGACATTGTAGACGTACACACACTTTTCCGACGCTTACAATCGGTAGCGTCATTCTTGAGTGCGTGGACGAAGGAGTCGTTGGCCATTGGAGGTGCGACCAATCAGAACGCGGCTTGAGTCCTAACACGAGCGTGTGACACACAGGCGGCCTTGACGCGTATACAACAATCACTGATACACGCCTACGCTAATTAGCAGATCGAGAGGCAGAAAGAAATTTCATAGAAGGTTATTATATTATTATTTGAGTCCAGAGGACTTCAAATAAATCAGTGACACTATGCCGTACCAAATGCTTGTCATTCGTTCCACTCCTTGCACTGTACCGACAACAATGGTATTCCACATGAACGATTGTTTTCTACCCATAACACATCTCTCCAGATAAACATGGTAACTCCCGGAGAAGAAGTATGATAAAACGGGAAGGTGGGATATCAAAATGTGTTCCACTGGCAGACGAAGTTGACTTGGTTAGATGCAATCCGGTATGCGTTCTTATGGGGCTTTTAGACAGGTGACAAGAAATGGTTTTGTTGAATCAGTTAGTTCCCAGCAGAGCTTCGATGGAGAATTCCAGCGACAGGGAGAAACTCGACTCCCCAGAATCCTCCAGCTTGAAGCAAACGACGATTATGTGGGGTCGATCTCCAAAGCGTAAGGATAATAACGAAATGGAAAGTGCGGTTCATTGTACAAAACACTTGGTGAGTTTGAACTGCCAACAATTCAACAGGGAGCTCATCTGTAAAGTCTAGGGAATAGAAAAACACAAGAGTCCTTTCCATCAAGACGTTTATTCTTGTTATCGTTCCATAAACACCATAACATCCTGTTGACAGACAGTGGCCAAGGTGACTACTGATGACGTCACACGATTTCCAATAGCATCCGCATTCCACTGGCAACATAAAACCCTATTGATGAACAGTGACGAGGGTGACTGTAGTTATTCAACTGTTTGTAATTGCCATGCTCGTTAGAGCTAAATCTTTAAGACTTTTATAGTCCTCACACTGTCGTTGTAAAATGGACGAAGCCATTTGTACGGGTCCTTGATTGCCTACCATATTTTCAATTATGGTAGTTTTTCTGAGCTTTTCAGTGGATTGTCATTAAACAGCTTGCCACTACAGTTTCCACTTTTTCTCTCCTGGATAACTGAGTTCCATTTCCACTCTTGTCTGACATCTAGCTAACTAATATTGACCGTTTGACCTGAAAAGTCATTCACTCACAAAACTCGCGATCTTAGTTCTTCGGTCTTACACTGAGTGCATTGTGTGTATGTGTCCTGACCTTTTCTGCTACCTTGGCGTGGTGGTCA
>LUCH01018059.1:0-19178 GCA_013368495.1 Paragonimus heterotremus
ATTCAATGGGTTAGTAGTCGTAAATCAAGTTGGTTTCCTTGGCTGAAGCACCCATGACTGACGGAGTCGTGCGCTGGGGACTAGGTTGGGATGGTGGTTAACACGGTTCAGTGATGTTTAAATGTTACTGCTGTTCGGCAGAGTTGTTTATGAAATAAGTGTACTCATTGACGCGAGACAGTGAAGTCTGTGATGGTGTTTTTCTCCTTATAGCATTGCTGCGTACTCATCAGACAATGTACGACATTCGACGGTGACGACCTAACGTGTCAGACTCAGTACCGTTGGATCTGCTCGTGGTGTATTTTCAGTTTTTCTCACAGATTATATTAAAAAATACTGACATCTTCAATTGGTCGAAACAGGACGCAACTTCAATCGTGTTTTTTGAAATACTTTTTATACTAAGAGATGAAGTTCATTCGTTTTGGGGATGGATTAGGGTTATCGGTATTTGTCAAGGTGTTCGGGGCAAAATTTTAGAAGTTGCGTACCAAGACCTTTGCCAGTTTATCTGATTTGATGAATGTGAGTGCCTTCATGGTAGTCAGTGACCGTGACTCGCATGCCGTTGCTCGCTTTTGTAAGGTAGACAATTGTAGGCGAGTGAATTTTGATTCTTGTTAGTCTTTACATTCTCTTCTGCAAATTTAGTCTGCCTTTTTCAGTCTGACACTCCAACTTTTTATTCCATCCCAACCGTTTGAAGGTCTTCAGTTAAATTAATGAATAAGTCTTCTAGGGGAATTTTGAACAGAACGGTTAGATCTAGACATTTCGTACTGATTCGTCAGTACCATATTCACAACAACAGATTTTTTTATAGCAAACAATTTAGGGAGTTGATAATCAACAAGCGGGTTAAGAGAGGTCACTACGTTTAGGGAAGGGTCAATCTCACCAACAGTTGTTTCTGAACAAAGAGAGCTGCCTTAAGACGATTGCTTACGACCGCCTCAACAAATCTCAGGGATTTTGAATTTGAATAACGCTACAGGATTTTGAATGCAGAAGTCCGGTCGATAGCCTGACCAGTGGTCACCTATTTAGCGACTGATGAAACTAGCTGTTTACGTGTTTCAGCACCATTGCCGTTTTCCGGTAACACGGAATTTTGCACTCTTTTAGGTGAATGTTTCTCCATTCTAGGTCTCAATCATCCCTCCGTTCTGCCTATGTAATTTTCTCCGCAGTTACATGTAAATTGGTGAACACAATGTGATGTGGCACCGATAGGCTGGTCTCCTTTGATTGAAGGCACTGGTAATTCCGAGTCTTAGAAAGTACACAGAATTCTGCCACGTTAAATGTTCGTTTTAGCAAATTCCTCAATCGTTGTGTTGTTTGCTGCATGATGTGGTCACCCTTGAAGGACAACTCTATATAGACCCTCTTTTTTCCTACAGTTATCACCTCTTCGGATGGTGCGTTTTCTCCACCATACCTTTCAATGAACTTTTGGGGACAACCATTTGACTAAGATGGAAGTGACAAAGTGTAGTTCCTCCGCAAGATTGAGTGCAGATTCGCCTTGCCCGTGTAAAAAGTGTATTCACTAATTTTCGTTTACGTTGGACCGGTGTGAAGGTGCTAAAGTTTAAGTATTGACCTGACCACGTGGATTTCCTATAGGCAGTTTTTCTAACCGAGGTCTCTTCTCGGCGACGTATAAGTATGCCCAAAAATGGCAGACGGCGGTTGGCCTCAAATTCACAAATAAACTTCAGACTAGGGTGACGATAATTTAAACGTTGCGCCAAGTTATTTATCACCTGTGTAGATCGACTGAATATTAGTGTGTCACCGACGTGACCTAGGCGACTGCTAGCCTTACAAATCTATACTCCAAGTGTTCCACCGGTCTACCAAGGTCAAAAACTCTCTTGATCTACTCGTGATGGTTTTGTAGTGAATAACTTCAAGCAAATACAATAATGAGTGGGAATAAACGCACATTAAATGGTTGTTTATTCGAGGGAAATAGTCCATTGGCGTGTAGCGTCGTAATAACAAAATACTGTGGTCTGCTCAACGGATCAAGTGTACTGCAATTGGTAAATAAACATTAATTAGATGGGGAAGAGGCGAAACAAATAAATATGTCGACGAAAGTTACCTGACGCTTGTAGTATAATAAGCGTGCTATTTCTGTACTTCTTGTTTAGTTCTTAGCGTGTAGTCAACTAAAATGGGACTCGGCGGACTTCCCATGGCTGTTCCATCTAGTTAACGGTGGAACTGCTCGAGAAAACGAAAACTAATATTCTGAGTGCAGAGCAGCAAACTTTCCTTTAGTATACCGGCTGGGAGTGACAATATAACGTGAATTGCTTCGATGAGCTGACAAATATAATCAATCGTTTCATGCAGAGCGACGTTTGTGAACAGTGACTGGACGTCTACAGAACACAGCTCATTAACAAGATCAAGTTTGCCCAAGTGACTGAGCAATTCGAGAGTCTTCGGCGAAATGTACCTGAACCTTTTGTTTCATTGGAGTTAAAATAGAACGCCAACTTATGGTATGGAGAGTTCGTCATTGTCAAAATTGAATTGTTCCGGTTTCGGCATAGCAAAGACCTGAGTAGCGTCTACATTTCGCAATTGTCACTCGACGCAGGTTATTCCATGCCATCCCGAAAAGTTGTGACAGCGCGTGTTCACTCCTGTGAGTGGTATGAATCGGCTAAATCAATCACCCACCAAAATTACACTTACATATTATGGTTTTTGAAAGTGATTGACTTCAACGTCGATTAACTATAACTAGTTATGTAGTGTTTTATAATATTGCTAGCCGACGACACAAGGCTGGTAGCACCAAAAAGTAAGGAACTCACGTGATGGTCTTCTTTCTTAGTTTGCACATCAAACACCAGTAACCACTCAACTAATGTGTCAGTTGACCACCAGCGGGACAAGAAACTCACACTTGTGTATGTGATTTTATGACAGGGGGACAGCCAGAAACAAGGCGATAAACGGCACTTGGCAAGGATAGTGTTTTAATGAGGAACATAACGAAAAAATAATAGGTTGTAGCAAATGATATCAAAAAACCGGTGGCGACGTTACAGAGAGTGAAGTTATATTTAACTGAAGGATATATACATATCCTTCAGTTATATATATATATCGTAATCCGTTATTTTGGGCGGGATACTACCAATGGTGTCTGAAGTAATTACCAGCAGTTTATTGCTAAATCACCCACACTGTATTTGAAACTTGACGCGTAATGTTAAAGTAGATGTTAATTTTGTGTTTTCAAAGACTTCATCATGGTTGCTGCGTTCTCAAGAGAAGTCAGGGATATTGTTTGCGCTTATTTTCCCATTGCAGGCAACCTCACTGCCCTATTAATGTACTGTTTTGAGTTTTCATCCACGAAATTTATCGGTTTGCAAATGTACTGAAATATTTTCTTACAGAATTTATGTTCAACGCCGCAGTCGGTTTTCTTTCCATTCTTCAGTCGGTTATGATTTCTTGTATTTCAGAGTTACGGTTGACGCGTCTGCACGACATACAGTATAAATGATATCTGTTGTCTGCCAACGTCGATCGAAGTCAATTTCGCACGATTTTGTTCTCACGATCTTTTTTTAACGTTAAACGACTTATACAACTACTTTCCATTCTTCTCTCCTTTCCTTTATCATTGCTCATTTATCCATCGTTATCAGCGTGATAGTCTCACAGCCGAAACCTGTGCAACAACTGTTGGCACTGTTGTTCGGGATTTGGTTCCGTATGATCTACCACACTGAAGTGAACGCCATGTCAGTAGAGGCCGTGGCCAAGTCTGTTGCCGGATCCGTTTTCCCCAGTTGCACCACGTCGATTCAGAACGTAAGTATCTTAAAATGTCGGCGGTTCGTGTAGCTTCCACTACAAACCGGTAGTTTCATTCTTTGTAATAACTACTACTACATTTGACATGTAAGCCTAAGCGGTATACTTTAACCTCTCTCGTGCTGTTCAGCTTGAACACAAGGATTGCTTTTATAATGCTTGACTTCGTGTGCCACGTGCACACTTTTTAGGTCCAAACACGACATTCGAACAAAAAGTTTTTGATTAGTGTTCTGTTTTGGGCCCGATGCCCTATACTTGACGTATCGCATTATGTGGTTGTATTCCATACTCCTTTTAGGAATTTGCCAATAAAAATAAACTGTGGCAAGATGGGATAGAAGACTTCACATTTCGGTCTGTGTGGCACTGTGTGTGATTGCTATTATACATCAATATCAACGCTGATGTAATGTTGCCGATGGTGATGATGGGACCGCTTACTTGCACGCAGTAGCCTACTTATTTGTTAGTTTTCTTGAGCAGTTACGTATACACTAGGCAGTGGTTAGTAACATGCATCGAGTCGTAAGAGGTTCGTCCTTTTGTTTACGACCTAATTCCCAACCCGTTATTACAAACAAACATTGAACTAAACGTTTTGTAAACTCTACAGTTTGTCTTCTTCGTCTTCAGTTTTAGCGTCAAGAGTAGTTGCTATCTGTATTCACGCGTTGACTCAACAAATCCGCTAGTATAAGACACCTTTCTTTTTTTCATTCTGTCTGTTTCTCATCATCTTTCGGGGCCAAAACTGTTTTAGGGTTGAGCCATTGCCGGACTAGCTTGTGCTGGTGTCGATTATTACAGCTTTTTGACCCTTTCGCTCATTCATTGTTTACCGTACTGAAGTTTCGGCTGTACTGCACCAAACCGCGTACACATTTTTACATTACAATTTCTGTTTACTAGAGTTGAAGAAGGTATGGTATTTTGCCGAAGTACAACACATTTACTGGTTGGGTGATCATTTGTTATTTCAAATTTGTCATAGGTTTGTGGCGATCTTGTTCGTATTTTTTGTTCCCACATGTTGAGTTTTGTGGGCGTTGTCAGGGTTGTTTTTATAAATTTTCTGAAGGTGTATACTGATCGCAAACGATTTTAACCGCTTCTCCTGCAGTGAGTATGTACACGTATTTTTGAGTTATCATATGGTTGACTGCTGTTGAACCTCAACATAGCGTCAGTAGATGTCAGTACACAATAAGCCGCATTTACCGGTTTATTATCTTCCACTTTTGTAGAAATGCTATGCATTTTATGGAACACCCATAATACAGGAAGGCCACAAACTAAACGGCGACCGGTTTTTGAATGTTCATGTCCTCTGTAGTGATCATCACCATCAAACTTGTTTCTGGTTTACTACTTTGTTTCAAGTTTGTTCACCTTATGTAATTCGAGGGCCAAGTCCTCTTTCGGGTCATTTTGAACCATGATCAGACAAAATAGATTGTAGTCGCTTTAAGACTGGGTTCATACCAGCGTTTCTAGTTTACCGGACACTTCAGCGACCTCACTGCCATTTCGTGGTTAGTTCATCTCAGCACTTGATTCAGTTCTCCGCAAACTGTGTATCGTCAAGTTGCAGGTTAACCTCGATCTGTGGTCAGGTAAGCGTGATGAGTTGTCACTCAGGATGGACGACGACACGGCTTTCACTGTCTCGCATCATTGCACTTACTTCACAGATAACTCCGCCAAACAGCGACGGTACTTACGCCCATCAACCACCACCTCACCAAAAGTCCCCAGTCATCGACTGTGTGAGTCACGTGTGCTTCTACTCAAATAACGAATTTGATTTACGATTGCTAACCCCCGGAATGGTTTCACTTCTCTACACCGGATAGTTATCTGCCCATATCGCGCCTTATATCAGTTGGCTGCAGCCTCTGAAGAGTGCCCGGTGTGGCAGACGCCTAGCTAGCAGCCGTGAAATTACATAGCCTTCATGGTCACATTATATACGCGGCCCTTAAGCTTCTCAGAGGTGCCTGTCTGTCGGCAGAGATGTCCTAGATTAGCGAATCCCGACCTGGACAAAGAGCTACTATCTTCTGTTTCATTTCCCATCCCTCCGCTGCTGCTAATCCAACTTTTGAGTTACAAAAACCAGGCAACAACTTCCATAACGTCATTGTTCAGCAATAACTCTACTTAATCACCGTAGTCTTTTAGAAGCATCCTGCACTTCAAGGCCGCAAGGCGTATTACGTAATATTTATTGGGGCGTGAATTTGCATCTAGCATTTTTTGTGCTGCTTGGAAATTGTTAATCAGTACCACCTTGTCATCAGCTTACTCAATACGAGTCAACGTTCCACCAGTTAGGAGGTCCACGTCGTCACGTTGTGAGTGTCACGGACAGTGCTGTGTTATTTTGTTTATGTTAGTATTGGGCAACAAATGAGGGAAGTTGACAGTCGCTGTTGGTGTTGAAACTGTTAGACAGTTCACCGTGGGCCTTAATCTGAAGTTAAGTGTGTGAATGAAGTGCCGTCGGCATATTTCCACAGTAGTTTGGCACACCCCAGCGTTTGAGCAACTCTGTATATGTAGATCGATGCACTGAACCGAACGCACCTTTTTAGTCGAGACCTACAGCAATGATTGGTCGACGGTAGATTTGATGCTGCTCGAGATTTTGGAGATGAGTGAGAATGTGATTAATGTATTCTGGACCAAGACGAAACTTTGCCCGTTCCGGACTGCAGTGAGTCAGTGTGGTATAACGCATTTCGGAACTATAGTTAAGTCTGGCGTCAAACTAATCTCCATATGGTTTCCGCGTAAGCCTCTGCTTCCTTTCTGGATTATAGAAACTATTGTCATTTGATTCCCGGAGAGGTGGATACTTTCCGTCATCCACACAAGTTTGCCAATTGAGAATCTCGGAGACAACGAGGTCACTAGCTGACTGTACCAGTGGCAGTCAATCTGTCAATCATTTGCAGCTTCGGGCCGTACGCGAATAGATTGCAGCTGTTCAAAGCGAAAAAAAAAGATTTTCTGTCCTGTTAGAGTATGTACTCTCTTCCTCGAGTAATCTTGTTTTCCAGTGTTGTGGTAAGTGTGCGTGTTTTTCTTCTCTCATCGCTTGTGTTAATATCCCTTGTGTGGAAGACTGTGGTGATGGTGACCAGGGAAATGAAACCAACTGTCAGAATAATCGCAAATACTCTTTTGTCAGTGAGCAGTCTAACATTGTTCGCACTAAAATGAAGTATCGTCTTTCTACCAAAGCTTACCTATCTCTACGAGAAAACCCGTTAAACTACCACCACTTCCTGACTGTGCGATTAAAGCAAAGCTAAATGGGAATGAAGTACTTCACTGTGATTCAACGGTTCTTTTTGTGTTACAGCAGACCATCAATAACCATATCCTATCATAGTCGTAACAGCGATTCGTTTTATCTCATCCCTCGCTTCAAATCTACAAATTTTCTATTTTCTTCAGTAGTTGTCTCTGTAGGTAAGAGGTTTTGCCCACTTACTTCGCACTTAGTTTGCTGCGTTGTGCTTAAGTGCCACAAAAGTTCAAAGCTTTGTGATACTTTTTTAATGAATAATGTGATTTAATAGCTGGAGCGATGTTTCTGACAGCTTGTCTAACCGTAGTTGGACATCGTTCTTTAGAATCGGTATCATATGCCTATAGTACTTCACCGAATGTAGCCTGGGTTTCAGCTTTTTCGGATCCACTGCACCCGTTAATTGCTTTACGACTGCCTTCTAACCGGGGCCATGTGAACTGTATACAGTGTTTTAACCGATGAGTTTTGCAGCATTTACAGTAATCACTGACTCATCCATCATGAGATGATGACTTCAATCGTTTTGTGGGACTTGGACATTAGCAATCTTTGTCGTTGCGCATGCGATGCTCCCATCATTGTTCAGTGCTGTAAAAAATTATTGATTCCTCCACACTCACAACCTTGGTCTGAGCTCTGTCCTTCGAACTGAATGTCATTCATTCTTGTTTTAGTTCTCTCACATATTTACTTTGAATGAAGGTTGGATGATTGTCACCTTACTCTGATGCGTTGCATCATTACACAGCTGTTTACTATCGCTTTTATTTCGATTCACGAAAATAAATCCCTTGAGGTTCGACTTAACAATCTCTCATTGCTACTTCTACACGTTTTGCGGTGGACAATTGGACTGTGCTTGATCCTCTTACTTTAATAATTTTGAGCACCTTTCCTGACTAACATCTAAACGGTTCCCTCAACAAGCATTGGACTAAAAGAACCCTATTGCTTTGGAAAGCAAAGTGTTTACTATCAGCAGTGCTTGGAGAGGTATTAAGTTCCACTCCATTCTGACCAACAGCAGAAATCATTGGGGGGCTGGTGAACAAGTGCAAGACTGGTTGGCCCCATCTCGGCAGCATTCAAGGACAGGCTTAGCGAAAGGTGCGTGGAAGCTTCGAGCATTTCATCAGTATCTGAAAAGGTGCATGCGAAATGACCTCGACGATCGAAATAGTAGGTGAATCTTTAGGAAAAGAAACATCCGGTGTGTGCAGTTAGTTACACTACTGAGGAAGATGCTACTTAATACATACTAGGCATCCTGCAGTTAGTATTCACAAAAGCATGCATTCACAGAGGATCGGAAGTGCAAAGTTGCAGCCGGAGTCCCCAAAGAAGCCACACGATTGTTGGTCACTACAGTTTGGCTCTCAGTTGGAAAACGGCCAGTTGATAATTTTTTTTTGTTGCTTTACTATTTGTAGAATTATTTGCAAATGTGATTTCTAGATTACCTTCTGGTGAGCGTTATTGATGCGTCCATGAATTTTCAAAGCGAGGGCTTGATTCAGTCTCAGTCATGGGATAAAACGCATTTCAGATCTATTGATTTCCGACGTTAGATCGTTTCGACTTCAAAGCTGGATAAACTGACTTATTTATCTATCAACTAATCCTTAGCGATCATCCCCAAAGTTTATCATTGATTTTAGTGACAGTTTGATGGTTTCTGTTTTCTCTGACATTCAACATACTATGTGTAGGTGGCTGATGTGGAAATCTTATATTCCGCTGTTTTTATTCTCTGTTCCTGTTCGTGTGTCCATGTTTCAAGTAGCTTATTTGTTCGCATTTTTGCTTGTACAGGTTGAACGTGCATCAAAAGTTATGGAATATCTGATAACTGGTTTCGCTTCCGCAGATTTGTTTAGTCGAGAACTGATTGAATATTTCACGACAGAGACAAAAACGAGCATATCACGTGTGGAAAAGTTCAAGTACGAATTCCGATTTCCGAAAGACGTTCCACGTGAGTTAGAACGTAGACAACAGCGTTCGTTTTTATGCTAGGACCGTGTTTATTAGGTTTTTTGTATTATCGGCTTAGCACTATTTTATTCATGTCAACCCCTTTTTTAATCATTTTCATACAGATGTTTTCTTATGTCAAGAGCTCAATCACTGTCTATAAAACGCTACGCTATTAGTCCAGTAAGATAGCATCCTGCAAATGTGTGTGTGGAGGGTGCTTCTCGAAATGCATTCGATCTGTTACACAAGTCGGTTTAGACTGGTCTCCTTTTATATGCAACATGTAGAATAAGTTTGTGTACATCTAACCTTCATTTATTGAAACGTGGAATCTTTTGGTTTCGCATCCAGTAATAAAATAATGGTCGAGCAAAGTATTGTACAGGGCCGAGGTACTAAGACTCATTGATTATCTTTTTCGGGCATCTCCGACCGAACCAATGACAACAGCTAACCGGGGTACAGTTCGAAAGAATTTTCACAGATGCCAGTCAGAATGCAACTACTAAAATGGAGTTGTGGGCGGTTTCATTGATGGAGAGTCTTCGGTTCTAGGTTGATTATGTTACCGTATGTGTCCGAGACACGGCTGGCTGTGATGCCTGATGTGCACCAAGCACGGACGATGCGCAAAATACACCGTATTGATGTTTGCACGACTTGAGACGTTCCTTACACACCTGGTTGCTTCAGTACGCTCGCTCCTTCCTCGTCTCGTCTCCGTGGACTTTCTGACGGATGTTCAACGCTATCATTAATTTATACACTCCGATCCGTGAGGTGTACACTGTGTAACAAACGTCTACACGAATTCCGTCTAATGTTCACCGCCTTTCCAGTGGGCCTGTCCCAGCTGTTTTTTTGGGCTCCGTTTCCTCGTTCTCTTGTAATATTCTTTCAAACAATGTAAGCAGTCCCTGTTTGATAGCAGTGTAGTTCAATGTTGGCTGTTGATCTTGAGTTTTTGGCAACTTGTATGGTTGTTTTTCCTTCACTTATTTTCTTCTTTGTGGTTTAACAACAATTAAGTCTCAGTGGAAACCATCGGTGTATTGCCGTCTTTGATGCTGTTGATGGTAACGATGAGAATTTCATTCCACATTCCCGCAGTATATTTTTTAAAGCTTACTTGGTTGCGTGGCCATCTAACTTGATTGATGTCACGCGCCGTATGTGCGCCATGAGGTTCAGGTCTAGTTAAAAGATTCGTAACTCAGCGCGGTTTTTGCTCATTGTTGACAACGGAACAAGTAATTTGTATGGTTGAATCATCCCTGTTTATTCGAGTCTGTTATTTCCAAATCACTCGGTTGTATTGCCCATTGTCCCACATATAACGTCGTAACGCCGATTAAAGTCTCTTTTATCCTAGATTTGTAGTAGTCAGTCACTATCCAGGTGTTTTTGTGGAAACGGAGACACGACATTACTGATGTGGTCGTATTTTTTTCATCGGCCTTTTTGCATCTCTACTACGCACCTTTCTTGTACGATTCCCTACCGGAGATTATTCGACAAGCCTCAAATAGCATCAATTTCAACTACTCAGACGTTCTCTTTACACTTCCGACTATTTGGTATTCTAACGTTGCGGTGATTCCCCCTTCTGTATTCCGTTAATCTGTCAAATCAGTTTTTACGTCCATTTTGACATTGGTATCACACGCATCATTGTAAACAGTCTGCACTCGACCAACTTGTGATTAGAAGTAAAGTCTCATTAGGCTGCTAACGCACTACATCTAAGAACTAGGGGAATGCAAGTTGAGAGAGGGTGGCTATGTGATCAAACTGTGAGAGAGACTAAGTATTAGTGTATGCTGGCCCACTGCACATTGGGATGTTCCTACAATCTGGTCGTTGAATTGTCTATGTGGTACTCTTGTCAAACAACCGTTTGTCTTACTGATTGGTATTTTCACCACCGAGTTTCTGCTGAAGAAGACATCGAGTTGGTGAAGCGCGAGTTTGGTAGTACAGTGTAACTATGCTGCTGTTATTGTGCTGCTTTCTTCATCGAAGAAGGATAACTGTCATAGAAAAAACACTGGGTGGTACACGAAAGCTGCATCAGAAGCCCACACGAAATAGACCTATTTTGTTGGTTATCGCGGCAAATTTATCACCTGATAATGCGATAAGAAATCTGTTCCAACATTAGGGGGTTATACATAATAGTTAGCGATAAAATGATAAATAGATCCCAACTGCCATTCACTCGCCCAAGTTACGTTTCACAACCGTGCAGAAGAATGACTTGCTAATTCCTCGTTATCACATTTTGCTGCTAGTTCGGCGCTAACTAGTTGACCATACTTTCAGTTGAGCAACAGAGGTAATCTGCCCGTTTAAGCTACGGTGTTAATTGTGAGATTTTGTCGGGCTTTTCATCTCTGGAAGCGAAGGCAGAAAGAAACTCTCTCCGTTCTCGGTTTTCACACCACATGAGCTCAGATTTGTACAACTGAGTTGACAATGATGATTCCAGTTTTTCTCGTTATTTAAGTTTTATTTCTTCTTATGTGTCTAATTTTGTGGTTATGGGCGATGCAAACAGCAACCGAAAGCCACAGTTTGTATATCGTGATTAACTCAAGAGTATCCGGAAATTTTGCACTCGCAAAACAACTGCGCCGTCTTTTTGACGACTTCTTTAACAGATCACATGGTTTTCCAACATTGCACTTGTAAGTCAGTGCTAATGAATGCTTACCTCTTTATGTTTCAGTAAACTTATTAACTCTCCTGCTACTTAATGTGAGTTGTAAACATGTAGACGAATAACCACCATTTGGCGTAGAAATGCATCAAATAGATCATATAAGTTGACCGACAGAATATTATTAATGACAACAAGTGAAAAAAATAGCTCCTCATTGATAGTTATTGTTATTCTTCAATTTTTCTCAAAATTCTATTGTCATTCCAAAGGCGCTTAGTATACACTGACTCAACACAGTAATCGGTACACGAACGTCTCCAATTTTAACATCCTCCGCATCAAAGACGGCGATACATTTACGGTACTGGCTGATGCTTAACTACCGTACAAACATGAAGACAGGAACAAACTCTAGCTAGGAGAAAAAAAGACAGTGAAGGGAGAGATACTAATGTCTAGAAACAACCAGAACATTCAGCATCAAGATGTCTACACATCCTAATGAAACAAACATGTTTAAACGATAGTAATGTGTCATCAGCAAGACAGATTTCTCACGGACTTCACTGCCTCGCGTCATTGAGCACACTTACTTCATAAACAACTCTGCCGAACAGCGGCAACGTTTAAACATCACTGAACGGTAATATCCATCATCCCGACTCTGTGAGTCGCGGGTGCCCTGGCCCAGGAAACGAACTCGACTTACGATTGGTAACCCTTTGTTGAATGATTCCACTTTTCTAGACCAAGTAGTAATCTGTCTACCTCATGCCCCACACCAGCCGGCTGCAGTGCTCGATGCTGCAGACACCTTGTTGGTATTTTCAGTCCGTCGTCTAACCATTTAAGTCTATGTAACTTAAGGTTTGAGTGAAGGACCTCGCTTTACACTCATTGCTTAATTCCCGCTTCCAAGTCAGTTCACTGCTTACCCGTTGGTGCCACCCGAAGCGATCGATCGAACATAGGCATTGGTGGTCAATTATCTGATGGCGGTTCTCGTCTACTGCTCTGATCGGTCATGTTTCGCAGCTGCGAAGTCACACAACCATCATAGTGCCCCCATATACACTGCTCTTAAGCTCCAGAGAGGTATCTGTCTGTCAGCAGAGGTGTCCTAAATTAGCGAATCCCGTCCTGGCCTTAGGAGTACGACGTTCTATTTCATTTCCTACTCCTCTGCCAATGCTGTTGCAAATTCCTCAATGCACAGTTTGCACCTTCCAAGCGTTTTTCGATTTTCAACCCCTGTTTAGGTGCACAAAACGACATTTGTCATGGAGCACCTTTATGTGGCAAAATAAACACTCACATGCAAACGACACTGTTATTAATGAGTAGTAAAGGATTTTAGTTCGCTTGGTAGCGAGTTTGAACCCTAGTGTTCACAGATGTAGTGTTTTGGTTTAGTCAGTTTGATGGTTTCTCGTTCACGTGTGTTACGTGGTACATTGACCACTTTGTAATATGAACGATGAACACTGGACTCTAGTCAGCCTTTACGGTTCGACCATGTTTTCACGTTTGTAACATTTCATGTGTATCACGGCAGCCGTGCATGCCAAATGCAGGTGTGCAGAAACAGATTCTGAATGACAATGGTGTATCGATATTGCAGAACTTGCGGGTGCTGTTTAATGGTTCCATCTTTTCCACACATCGATAACAATGCCAGTACATCAAATGAAGCTTTGAAGCATTCTCGGGTAGGTTGTGTTTGTCGGGATCTAATGCACTGTAAATGTTATTGGTTTAAACCTACGCTAACATTTCTTACTTATCGAATTTCTGTGCGCTTGACTATAGACGAGGAGTGGACTAAGGGTTCCTGTTTCTGAAACCCAAATCAAGCAATCTGATTTTGGTGTTTCTGAAACTTTGTGTAGTTCGCGGGTAAAATCTGATATATTAACCATACCATTATGGGTTATACGGGTGAATTGTAACATCATTGGTCAACTAATTACAGAAGACCATTACATGTGTATGAAAAGTAATTAAATATTAAGTCTAATGGTTACATTTTATCGCTCTCAATAATCTTCATTGGATTTCATCGGGAGATTACCTCTGGCTCATCTTTGACTGATTTGTTTGTGCAAGTTTTCACAACAATAATTGGACTGTATGCAGCTAACAGATTGTCTCAAGAAATTTTTATGAAGCTTTGGTTGTTGAATGAAGTTGTGCATGTTGTTTTAAGTGGCGACTGTTGTTGATAAGTGTAATGCATTAAAAAGAAGTTCTTGTCAATGTGTCTTATCTGAACTGTGTGGTTTCGCACGATCCTCAGAACAGGCTGTAATAACGCCATTGCCCATTCAAACAACATCCTGCTCAATCGTTGTTGGTTTTATTGAATTCTACTAAATAAGAGCTCTTTATTTACGTTTTCCTTCTGTACGGTTCTCTGATGGCATTCATGTCCGTAAAACACGTGAATCACTCACTCTAATAACGTCTTTGGGAGGAATTGTTGCGAAAAATACGAACAGAGGCAACAGAAACTTTTTGTACTAAGTGGTCTGTCAAAAGCGAGTCACCTTGAAGCATGAGCCAGATGACTTTCTGTTGTACCAATACTTTTCACGCACCACTGGCCAACTGATCGCGTACGTTGCAGCAATGTGCAGACTAAGTGGCAAAACACGCATGAACTGAATTCTGTTTCATCGTTGGATGATCTACGTGGACGACGAATGGTACGGGCACATGGAGAAAATTGCTTGGCGGCAGCTTTAACTTCTCATTTGCATACTACTGTTTACATAAATACGTGAATACATTCGAGTCATCAACACATAATTTTGGGATATTTTGTATGCTACCAATTTTCCGCTTGGGTTAGCTTTGGTGATGACTATGATAGTGGATGGTGTGTTTAAGTTCTCTGCTTCGAATCAACCAACATCATACTGTCAGAAGGTTTTGTGAACACCGACAAAGGATTTTCCAGATGACTTTGAGGCGGCCATCGTTAGCGCGTTCGTTGATGCATGTGAACTGAGAGCAGACGGGGAATAGAAATATTCATTTGGCATTCAGTCGTCTGGACAAATCGCCTGGGCCTCCTGTAGTTAGAATCTTTCTTTAAAGTTTACTTATGCTTAATTGTAAGTAAATATACCGGAGCATGTCATTTACGTGGCGTATTCCTTACGCTTGAACATTTGAGAGGCATATCGCCACGAATCTGATGTGCCTGCAGACAAAGTTATAGTTTTTTGCTGCCATAATAACTATGGACTGTACATTTTTGAAAAGTGTATACTTCATATGCTGCAGTTGACAATCTAATTGACAGTTTTGGCGTTTATTATTGAAACTTAAGTGGATGATGTATATTGGATTCGGCCTAACCTACTGGCTAGCCCATTTCCAAGTAATAGCGTCATCTAGCCGGGTTCGAAGAGCATCGTCTTTGGAGAAGCAATCATTAAATTAGGCAAAAGTCCACCGTACATCTCTCAGGTTGTACTCTCAAACTTCACAACTACCACATTGCGTTCCGGATTGTTTTCTACAATATATATAGATACTACCGATAGTTAATTTCAACTCAAATTAAAAACGCTCCGATGTTGCAACACCTATGTTGTTACATTTATGACGTTAATTTTTCTCTACAACCTGTTCACTTTTTCGTAAGTAATACAATATTTACCGTGGCACTGCTGCGGACCCCCGTGTGGCTTCTTTGAGTTTTTCATCTGCAACGGAATGCAGCGGTTGTTCAAAATATAGAACCAGAGAGGAATATTATCAAATAGAGCACACTCAAACAGTTGCCAAGCAGCTGTGTTATTATTAGTGTTTACGGTAACAGTTTACAAGTGTATTCGAGAGGCGCCATTTTTTCCCCATTTGGAGGATGTTGCAAGCCAACCTGTATATCTGCTTCCTACGTACTTCTTACGTACGTTCCTACGTACTTCACATTTATCTCATAGTAGTCGTTGGGTCAACCTATCGTCAACAATTCCACTTTATCAGAAAGCAAGTAGTGAACACGCTCCTTTTGTCCACCCGTGATTTAGTTCATCATTCTTTGTCTGTTGCTGTAATTTGTGCGGTTAGCTAATCAACTACTTCACGACGTATGTGAATTGTGTTGATGCGCTTTAAAATTCTTCACCTTATGTTGGGGGTTGACCTATTTTTTTGGGCTACCTAGCGTAAAGCTTTCGTTTATTGCTCAAAAGTTCTATCTAATGGAGCTAGTAAGAAGGTTGATCTGTATGTGTTGCTGTTAATGGGTACAGTGAGAATAAGACTTATGACAAGGATACCATGATAAATCGGGCTCATTAGTTCTTAATAGACCTTAAATCAACGGGTCAACAGTGTTACCGTTATCGAAGTTTGATCGTACGTGCTTGCAATTTGTTTGTCACAACATTGATTGCTCTCTGGGCTGAAACATTTGTGTCTCATCAGGTCTGTGGCTAAAGATTTCTACGGGGAGAATCCTAATCCAGTTCACTGATGTGAATGTTACCGTTTTTGACTGAGTCGTCTGTGATTTGAGTCCAATTAGTGATATAGGGCAGTCTAAACCGCATAAGGATGTCCTACAACTCAGTGATTTGTTTCAGGTTGTTGTCATCGCGATATTGACAGTTTGCGTTTAATCATTTTTGTGTATTAAGTCCCGTTTCCTCCCTGTCTTTATACTTCAGTCTTGATTTCACTTTTTCATGACGATTAAGCGTCAGTGTCAATCACTCATATTTCTTTTGGCGCTGTTGATGATGATTGCTGTTAGGACTGGTGTTGACTATCATCTCACTGATCGTGTCACTGATAGAATCGTACAAACGTCACCGGAATCTTATTACGTGTTTGCTGAGTGGAACATTTTGTTCATTGAACTTAACTTCTTTTCTTGAATTCGACTTGTTTTCTGCACTAGTGGTCTTGAAACTAAGGTACTAGTAGTTATGGTCTTGTTTTACAGTTTTTCTACGGACCTAAATTCAGTTATTTTCTGCACGTTTCCATTTACTCATTACCCTGTTAACGTCGCAACTCTTGTTTGTTTTCGCGGTAACTCACTGACGCCCACGCCCCCCAACTGCCACTCTTGCCTTTACGTGCTCAAGACTAGGGTGATTCGTACATCTTTTCTCAAGTTTGACCCACCTGATTGTAGCTAGTTCACTTTTGATGCAGTTGGTCATATGAAAATGGATACTGATCCACGCTCGCTAATTACAAGAACCGGTGGGCACATTGAAGCTACCACTTGCGTACATACGCACCCACGCGTAAACAACCTACGCCATTGTCAGCAGAGTTTAGGTATATTCCAAATGGGAAGGCGTGGGTACGGTCGGACCGATTAGTGTCTGCGAAAGTGATTCCTGCTTGTGTGTGTGTGTGTCTACGTCCATGTTGTAACTATGCTTATGGTTGCCATGGTATTCCGTGGGATGTGACGGTGTGGGATGATTAGGAATACAATGCCACATGTGTCCAGATTTACGCCTACATGTTGAGTACTGTTTATTACCAATTGTATTTAGACCACTTTACGCTGAATGGTCTCACTCGTGAGGTATTTCCAAACATAAGTGACGATTTTTTTTTAGTTGGTATAAAATACTATCGTGTAACAGTTTATGCAAAAACAGTCGTAATTAGAACTGTGTAGAGACAAGCTAGTGGAGGAACATAGCGTTTTTGTACTGTTTCCTGACTTCACGTTGAAGGAAAGTATACTCACAGACGTTCACAATTGATTCTCATAACACGACGCGGTGGAGACAACGGTACCAGCGGCAGCACCAAGGCCAGCGATACCTCGATGATTCCCGCCAACGCTTGACTGTCATGCAACCATGAGGAAAATACAAGCCGTAGATAAGGAGAAAAAAGAACTATTATCTCCAGTTTCAAACATTCAACATCAAGATACGTACAATTCGCAAACAAACAATTGAGCTGTAAGTGAAGGTAGGGCGTCATCAGCAAGAGAGCTTTCTCACGGCTTTCACTACCTTGCGTCATTGAGTACAACCAACTCCGTCAAACAGCGGCAACATTCACGTTGCTAAATCTATTAACCACCACCAGCCACCCCAGCCACCGACTCTGTGGGTCACGGGTGCTTCCGTCCAGGGAACGAACTCAATCTACGATTGCTAACCCCTCGATGGATGATTTCATTTCTCTAGGATCATCTGCACACATTGCACCTTATATCAGTTGGCTGCAGCGTCTGAAAAATGCTCGGTATGGCATATGCCTAGCTGGCAACCATGAAATCACAAATCCCTCACAGTCACCTTACATACGCGGCCCTTAAGCTTCTCAGAGGTGCCTGTCTGTCGGCAGAGGTATCCTAGATTAGGGAATCCCGGCCTGGACAGAGAGCTACGATCTTCTGTTTAATTTTCCATTCCTCCGCTGCTGATAATCCAACTTTTGAGTTACAGAAACCGGGCAACAACCTCCGTGACATCATTGTTCAGCATTAACTTTGTGTAATTGCGATAGTCCCGACCTATACTGCTACCTTGGCGAGGTGGCCGGACATGTGTACTGTTTTGATCTGGCGGGCTATGCTGACTAGGACTCCGGTCCTTCCAGGTGCAGCCTTGTCAGACAGGCCAAAGGGAGCAGTCAGACGAAAAACAGTTACACTCATTGGATTATATGTCGCACTACTGACCGCGTAGGAGTGCTCATGTAGTAAGGCACGATCTTATGGGTATGCAGCAGAACTATTTTCATAGTTGCGGCACTGCTGTCTTCCTTATCAGGAATAAGGGGGTTAGAAAAGTTACTCTCAAACAAAGAGCACTCTGATCGCCCAACGATTGACGATGACGTAGTATCTAATACGGTCGAAAAACATTTGTTTTCTCCCAAAAGCTTGATGTAGCTTCGAGTACATCCACTGCGCGCAGCAGTGCTCAGAATGAGACGTCAATGTCTTATTCACTGTGCCCTCGGGCTAGGCAAGTGAGTCCGACTGTTGAGTCATTGGCTTCGGGTGGGGTCCCCCAAGAAAACCCTGTATCCTGTTCTCTCACAGGTCAGACTTTTGAGTCAGAGACTGGGGGTGGAGTCCCTCAAGTCGACCCCCTTCAGCGGCATAAACGACCGGGAAGTATCAGAAGTTATCCTTCTCTGGACAGTGACATTACTAACCGATCTCGACTTTCTCCTACTGTTTTACCTCCTATTTCTTTTACCTTCCATATGCCTTCTGATGATAATTGTTTTCTGAGGCCAAGACAACTGGTAAACATTGGCGCCTTCAATGTCCGCACTCTCCGACAAGTCGGTCAGCAAGCGGCTCTTGCTTGTGCTCTGTCATTTCTGGGTGTTGATGTGTGCTGCGTGTCGGAGACG
>LUCH01018060.1:0-19322 GCA_013368495.1 Paragonimus heterotremus
CAAGACTGGGGCATTTCCACTCCTACTTTCTTTATTGCAGGTAATCCGCTTGAGACTGTGAACAGTTTCGCATACTTGGGTAGCACTATCTCGTCGATGTATTCCCTTGTTTACTGGGTCCATACATACGGCACGTCAATTGAGTTTTCCGCTCACATTATGTGCATGTGAAACTTTTCATTGAACCGGTGCTCGAGTTTGTTTATCGTGTTCCTCGGTGTATATCTAACCGAACTTGTATTACCCGTTTTGTCTCGCGTACTAGATATCTGTTGAACTCCCTGTCTACTTGCCATACTGATGCCTGATGGCCATCTGAATAAACGTTTTTGTGCATAGTTTTCATGTGCAAGCGAAAATCTTTTTACCTGACAATAATAAATATTAATTCCAAGCAATAGATCGAACGATGCTCATCACTTGTTACTCATTATGGGGGTATTTGATGTTAAGCTTTGCTCTCAGTTTAGCACGACGCCTGGTTTTACATTACTTTGTGATCATACATGTTAAGGAGAGCAACCACCCTGCATGCAATCACATGCCCACGTCACGTCTCGCTCACACCCCCCTGATAAACTGCTACGTGATTTAACTCCCCAAAGTTTTGATTATCCTAGTCCCACACGTTGTGTATGTGTTATCCTGCACATTGCTTATAACCCATGTATGTCATTTTGTTTCCATTCCGGGTAATTCCACAACATTGTCTCGCGTACTGTTATGTTTGATTGGTTGCTAACCCATACAGGGGAAGACAGATAATGGTTTGTGAGTTGGTCTCACTGGCCACTAAAATTTGTTATTAAGTCTTCTTTTGCCGTCCTGTTTGAACGGGAATTAAAGCAGACACGACGCACTGATTTAGCGATGGAATGAACTCCTAATGGCAGCAGTGTTCGAGCTGTTTCGATAGTTGCTGCTTCAACAACAAGCTGTTTGAAGATTCCTAACAGAAGCTTACTGAAACCAGGGTGGTTCCTAAAAATTCAGAATTTTACTTCTAGCATCAGTGGGTCTCGATATTTTCTTGCAGAAATGTTGGTAAACCAAGTTAAATGACTTGTCTACGAATCCTCATCGGACCTGATATTCGACGCCTGGTTTAACAAGCACGACAACATATTCCGGGCCGATTTTACCAAATAGGAAGACCAGAATGCTGCTGTTAAACCTGGGTGCTGCACGTAACGGAAAATTCGCTGGTTTCATTTCTCCAAAAAGATCCTATTGACACAGTTTGATGTGACAGCCAAAATCTTGTTCGACTTGCTTGGCGAACAATTCAGCTTTCAAAGCTAATACCTGGACCTAATAAAGAACACCACTGACACATACCGGAAGGTACAATGGTGATATCACCCCCATTTTTTAAAAGATCTTATGCATTTTATTTACCAATGATTCCTGTGATGTTAAAACTACTCACAGCCATTGTGCTTCGTAGATTTGAAACAACGCATAATCAACGTATCCACGAAGGACGAGTTCGATTTTGCTCCGACCGTGGTTGCGTTGATTACGTATTCCACTGCGCCACTTATTGTGGTGGACTGTCAGGCAGGTGGTACGAGCATTCCGACTCTCGGTGGAATACCTCAACACAGGGGGGAGGTGCGCTCAAAAACCCACCGCGAGTGGATGGAGGACGGCGTGGGCGACCGGATGAGTCATCGCTCAACCGGATCGGACCAACGGGCTAGACATGGCGGCCGAAGTAGAATGAATGACCAAATTGAAGGCCTGATTATACCAACACTTGCAGGAGTATCTCGGCACGATGGTGGAGTACGATCAAAGCCCACAGTGGATGGAAGGAGGACAGCACGGGCGACCGAACAAGCCATCGCTCGAAGAAATCGGACCAACGGACGAAGGTTGGCAAGCAGAAAACCTCCAGATAGAAGGCGTAAATCACACACCTAAACCGGGTAGAAGTGCACACGACGTGTGAGCGGAAACCTGGGGGTGTTGCGGACTGGAATTGCGATTCAAAATCGCGAGCTCACGTGTGGCGTGAGAACTAGCGAGTCGGACAATAAAGATTGTGCTTTATTGAACGCCTATTCGCTACATTATGTAGGAGGCCGACGGTTATTAGTTTCTCACAGGAAAGAGCGTCCTTTGACTCCGTTAATGGGGCTGCAATCTGGAACTGTCTGCTAAGGATGGATGTGCCGGAGAAGTGCGTGAACATCCTGGAAACAATTTAGTGTGATTCCTTGGTCCCGGTTAGGACTTTATTACTGTATTGTTGACCTCTGGAGTGAAGTACAATATGTTGGTTCTACCTTATTTTTTTATCAACTTCGCAGTAGGTGAAATCCTAGGGTACGCTCTGATACACTACGAATATGATGATGGAACTGCTTCCAAACACTTGGTTTCGAGATTTACAGTATATATAGAACACTGCTCCAATCTGTGATGCTTCGCAGGGCGAAAAACACTGCAGATTAGAGAGTTCAGTTCCTCAATGTGGTATGGTTTTTGCACCCCTTGAGAGCAAGGTGCTGCTGAAAAACTAGCGAGGGATCTGCGTCTGTCCTCGTTTTTAATGGCGAGCTGTTAGAAGCAGCCGAGAAGTTGGGGACTGCATGAGCGCTAGTAGAATATCCTATAGGATCACAAACCACACATCAAGTGCTTGGTAGGCGCCTGTCAACTTATGCTCTCTATGGCGCCGTAATGATATAGGTCGTTCTAGGAAAAGCCGCGTTTGGAGTCATGCCACCGGTGTTTTTTACCAGAGGAAGATGGCTCTGGAAGAGCAATTATCTGGCATGTTATCATGTTCTCACATTATCTCTCCCTCGCGTCACTTTGAGTACATACTTCTCAGGGTTATTCTGCAGAATAACTCAATCCCATTTTCCATTTTGTGTTGTGTTGTTTCGTCTACCGTCTACAACTGTTGAATGGCATTTTGTTTTCATCTCTGGGGATCTTTGTCTTGCACATTGTTGTGATTCATTTTCGCACTGATCTGCTTAGCCAGTAAACCTCAGTTTCAAGTGTTGACTTCTGTTGTCCTCGTTAGAACATATCTGAGGCTAGCGCAATATACTGAACTTCACTCCTTCCGCTACTTTGACAAGTTGAGCAGGCTTGTGTGATGCGTTGATCCGAAGGATTATGTTGACCAGGACTTTCATTCTTTCGTGTAGAGCGTTGTCAGAGAGACAAATGAAAGCAACCATACTAAAACCGTTACGCTCATAAAGTTGTACCACGCACAACTGATCATGTGTGAGTGATTGGGTAATGTGGCAAAGCCATTTTAGTAGTTGCGGTACTGCTGTCTTCCACGTGAGGAAGGAGAGGGTTGGAAACGATGCATCCAAGCAAGAGTACTTCAACCGTCCAAAGGTTAGTCGTGGCCGTCGGCGTGTTATTCAGTGCAGCCGAAAAACGGAGTGTTCTTCAAAAGCTTGCTGTTGTCATTTTATGCGTCTGCTGCGCACTGCATTAATCAGTGAGTTATCTGTCTAATAGTTAGTGCTCTCACTGCCCACTGTCAAGTGGCTCAGATTTTTGAGTCCTTGGCTCTGAGTAAGCTTCCCTGAGAAGGCTCGGGTGGGGTCCTTCAAACCAAACCGCTGTGTAAACGATTGGAAAGTTTCCGAAGTTATCGCTTCCTCCCGATGGGCCATTCAATTTATTTTCGCTTGCTTCTGTACCCTTAGCTTGTCTTTATTGACGCAAAGTCACTGGCGCTTTTATTGTTTGTTCATCTGTTGATAAGTCAGTAAACTGCTCTGACGAGCACTTTCTCAAATATGGCACTGATGGTGCCCCATGTCTCTGAAACGCTTATGCCTCTTGTATTCGTCTCCAGATAATGCAATGAATCCGTTGTTTTTCGCAGAGCCTCTGGTGATGGTGAAATGGACTCTAACTATCGGGTTTGAGTAGGAATCGCACTGAGCCTTAGCGCAAAGCAAAGCTTGTTCGACTGGATCCTGGTGAATGGTCGTTTGTATGCTGCCGGACAAAGTTTGACAACACGGACCAGGGAGTCGTTTATTACTCTGTATATGTCCCCAACATATAGCATTTCTGATGTTTTCAAAAACGCCTATGATATCCTTGTTCTTCTCGGACAACCTAAGCACTCGGACATTATTGTGCTTGCTGACGATGTAACCGCGTAATTTGGGTGTCGAACTTAGAAGTGGCTGGATAATGTGTCCATTGTTCGGACACGGCATACTGACTGTGGCTATTACAGTCTTACGCAACTGACTGGTTTTGCCTATTGCGTTGCGCGTTTCAGCGCTAAAGACGCAGTGCATCACTTGGATATCGTTCTGTGTACCTCTATCAGGACACAAGTTGGCTGTGTCACCTTCGGCTGTTGGTGACGCCACTCTGTTACAGGTTAAGGCTGATTTCGGCTTAACCACTTTGCTTCGGACCATGGTATCTTTCCTAGCCGCTTTGTTTTATAGCTGTGAGACGGAGGGTATAGCAAAACACTATCAAGCAGCATTGTCCAGGTCTCAGCAGTGGAATGGTACACGCAGTTATTGAGCGAAAACCTCCACTGCTATGCGAACCATTTGCGAAGAGGCCTGTCCTGAGGGGGTGCGGCAGGTACTGGTGATTCAGCAGAACCTGTGAACAGACACCGATCCCTTGACTCCGAATACGACAAACAACGTCGTGAATTGAAACAAACTAACGGAGGGGCTGTCCAAGGACCGTGAGATTAACTTATCTGAGTGAACCGGAAATGGTGAAGGCACTTCATCAAGGAATAGCCAGATGCTGTTTTCTTTGTTTTATGGTTGCACTGGCCGTCGGCAAGTTGTTAACGAGGCTGTACATAAAAAAAGATTGCTCGCGAATTTACAGCCTGTCGAGAAGCAGTTCAACTAACCTGGGCTAATTAATTCAGTGATGGAGGATGGATATTGTGTGGTTAGTTGTGGCGTTGACAGTTAACCATTATTGAGAACCACTGATGTATTGTTGTCTATGATGATGAGTTATGACGTTCGGGATGATACTATGTGGGAGTCTGACTTGGCTTCGAAGCCTAAATTCTTTAAACATAATAATACTCTGGGTCCTGACCTTCTTTTCCTATCTGTATTTCAAAAATGATGTGAGTGGTTCTCATCTGATTTTACCACACACCTGTTCTATATGGAAGGCTATGGAGGTGTCTTGTGATTTAGGTTTATCAATGATCTTTCCCATTTTCAAAAGAAGATTAGAACATTAGGCGACAACCATAGAGGTATTGGCTTTCTCTCTATCACATCCAAGGTGTTCGCGGGCCTCATAATGCAGCAGTTTCTGAACCACAGATAATCAGATTCGAGAGAAACAGCCAAAGTTGTAATGTTGCCGGCGAGATCTCTATGAGGACAGTAAAAGCGATGTGGCAGTCTGCCGGTGCGCATTAAATAAATGTGTAGGTTCGTCACTGATAACCGATTTAATGAAAGTGGACGGTCTACGCTAGTTGAGTCACCTACTCCCTGTACTGACACATCTACCATAGGGTTGTTGCCTCGTTTTTGAATATCCAGTTTTACTTTTTGCTTCATTTCCCTTCATACGTTTATAATCATTTATTATTCTGTTGCCTCGTGGATTGATTTCTGGACCAGCGGCGACCCTCGTTGTGGTATTCACTGGTGCGTCTCAAGGGTGAAAATAGTGAAGTGATGACATAACAGTACAAAATGTAAATTTGTGAATCATTTAATTTAAGTTTGTGAATGCCATGGAATTTTCTACCTGTGTGTGATAATTAATACTATGACTTCGTCCACTTAATTGATTCCAGCTTGTGTGGTGCGCATGCTGAAGTTCCAGAGTCAACCGTTACGACACATGTGCTTCTTCTGATAACAGGTTTCATTTGTTTTTAGGCTGTCGAACAGCACTTACGTCTAGTTGGTCTGTTGACCAAAGAAATTGGACCGATCAGTGCATGTGCGAAAACGCACCACTATGACGTGTCCCAGGATTCGAGCCTCTCCGCTGATGCGGATTCATCCAGTTCACTTCATCCGTACACCACACATCCAACCACATTAAGGACCGAAGATGTGTGCAACCTGACGTATTATCGCTTCTCATCCGACCCCAGCTTACCTTGGCGTACGTACGCTACTCTGACTTGGGCCGTCACAAATTGTTTGAGGCAGTTTGGAGACCATCTAGAGTAAGTCGTAATTTTTTTAATTTTGTCGTTCAAGGGTTTTCCTATTGCTCAGTCGTTTGCCCCAACTAGCCGCGGATGAACGATTGGTACAAATCTTCCTCTTAGTCAGAAGTTGAAGCGGGACACGAACATGTGTGTCCTTACAGCGAAGCACTGTTTTTGAGGATCGGTTGCGTACTTTCCTCTGTGTACACGTATTTGCCGCTAATCATTACTGTTATGCTTCGCATTAGCAGTAGATTATGCGCCTTCCGTCCGAAAGATTCTGCTCGAGCCAGCTCTAGAAATCAAGTCTTCAGAATTCTTCGTCGTTTACTTATGCCCCAGTAGCACCGCATAGTTCTGATATTGTCGTTTTGATCGGGGCTATAAATGTCCAAGCTAGTCGTCTTGACAGAGCCGAATGTTCCTTAAGTGACTTTTAAGTTGGCATCACATCGTTCGGATAATGACGGACGGTTGTTTTCCTGTAGTCCAGGTATATTGTTAGCTGTCACTGGTTTTGATCATCGTGTGAATCACTGTTTTCTTTGGCGGTAGGTATTAGTTACAGAATAATGGAGAATTGCTTGCGACACTGATAGAATGCCTAAATGCACATTTTGTCCGATAGAGAACTTATTATAATCAAACTGACAACAAAATGTTTGCTAGTTTTTGAAAGTCGCACACTGCTGGACGTTATTTTGAGCTGTGTCAAATATTTCGGAAGGTTGTTGGCAGCTTCAAAATGCTTCTGCAAGACTGCTGTGATTACGTAGATTTAATGCTATGTACACCATCACCACAACGGCCTTGTGCCTCCCCAGAAGTTACTCCGGTTCAGGCCGCCGCTCACCTCAACTGTGACGTTACTGAAAAAGTCAGAACTCAATGAAAGAAAACGAAACGGTGGGCTATTGGGTGTGGCACATTGCCTTCTCAGACAGCGTTTCCAACCAGCGATTTGAATGATCAAGAGGACCCCAGCCATACAGAGGACACCTACCCACTTTGCGCAGTGGGAAAGTCAAGGTTTTCGTATTTCGTGGTGACGTTGTAGCTTGACCATCACGTGGTTTCACCCAGCCGTTGGTGGTCTCAGTATATATACTGTTCCGTACGGTAAACGCTCAGCTGGCATGCGGAGTACTTGACCCAACCATCGCAGGCTGTGCGGCATGATCAGTTGACCAATTGATCGCGCATCCCACAGCTTTCCGGCATACGCGTCGGCGAACGGCCGCGTTGCTCCCGTGATCAGTCTGCTTAATGCAGGCTAATTGCCGTAGACAACGGTGGCCCAACACAGTAAGTCTGCTGATACCGTGGTAGCTGTCGTCTCGTCCTTTCACGTGGCCCATCATGTGACAAACCGTCTAGTCTAAGTGACGCTCACTGTCCCAACATGCACATGTGCGTCCACACACTCGCCAGCCCGAAGGCTCTCTTCAACATCCGAACGCACTCAGTCACCATCTGCATACTCAGCTAATTCGAACGCTCCAATTGCATGTAATTCAGTGCGGTCGATACACGGACACGTATAACGTGGTTGGACTCGGATCGGAACGGAAAAACATAACTGAACAGGGCAGGACACGGTCCAGACGAGCGCCACCGCATTTAACTTGTACACCAATCCCAACAATAAAAAGCCAAACCATTGGTTTAACCTTTCCATTGACTATCATTGAGATATCGTTATTTGTTAATGGATACTCAGGCCGTCACTGTTAGTAGTTCCACTACATCTTCGTTACGAATAAGCCACGTTTCCGAATCACAGAGCAAAACAGAACGCACATGAGCATTATAACCCTTTATTTCGGCGACAACTGTACTTCTTTCCGGCGCCATAGATGACGCAGTTTGGCAAAGGCAACTCGGCCTTTTGCTATCCTCGATGATATCTCGTCAACAATACTACAGGCTGACGAGATAGTACTAAGTATGTAAAACCGTCCACAGTCTCGAGCTGATTGTATGCAATGAAGAAAGTAGGAGTGGAGGTGCCCCAGTCTTGGAGCAACATTTCACACTTTGAAGGTGCGAAGCGCATTGCATACAAACTAACCCGGTCACTCACCTTGTTCAGCATGTCTTCGGCAGAAAGGCTAAGTAAGACAGTGTCATCCGTATATTCCAGATCGATCATCTGAGCTCTAGGAAGAAACTCAGCACCACGCCCACTGGGCTCGTCAAGTGCACCTTCCAGAATGTCGTTCATGTCATAACTGAACAGAGACGGCGAAATCGGACACGCGTAACGAACACCACTAGAAGTGATGTTCCCCAAAGACAAACCCTTAACTTGATTGCAGAGTAGGCATACAGCTACGCCAATAGATTCACGTGTCTTTCTAGAACTCTCTTGAGAAGGCAGTTCCAGGGGACGGTACGAGCAACCGAATCTTCCTAAGGTCTAAGAATACCACGATCGTCGGTTGCTTATAAAAGTGCCCATCGAAAGTCCGTCGTAAGGTAAAAACATAATCAGCGAATCCACGGCCTGATCGAAATCCTGCCGGATCTTTACTTGTCTGACGTTCTCTGGGCTTAGCCAAGGTGAACTGAGATCAACGATTAATTTGAATGTAGTAGGCACACAGGTTTCCGTCCCCCTTTTTAAAAACGGGAATTGCGGTTGTTAGGCACCGATTACGAGGTACCTCTTCAGTTTGCCAAATTGTCTGAAGGAGTTTTGAAAGTTCTGATATCAACCTTTTCCCACTATCCTCGAAAGAAGGAAATAGGGAAATCTTGTCCAAGAGACGTGTTACGCTTCAATAACTTAAGCCTTATAGTCGCTTCTGCTTCTGACGGAGGATCGTTCGGAACGCAATAACTGGCCATTCGGGTATCATCATTTACATGGACATGGTCTGATTACAACTAGCCGAACTGTCCCTCAAAATGTTCAGCCCACTTGTCGCGTTGGTGCGATTGACCAGTGGTGACAAGTGAATCATCTTTTTCACGTGTGGTCTCACTTACACTGACTCGGAGGCCAGTACAACCACGGATCAGAGGAAAATGCTTTCTGCTATTCCCAGACAAAAAAAACGTCGTTCCGTCTCTTTCCAAACGGTGTTCACGACCTTTGTGCAAGCTTCTAGTCAGCTTGCGTTTACGTCCTCGATGGTCGTCATCATATTCAGAGCTAGGTGGAATCGAGCGACGCTTGTTCCCATTGTTTATCAACGTGACGAAAATCCAGTTCTTTCGAAATTACATCTTCAGAACACACCTCTTTACAAGTTTTAATGACCACACCACTTTGTTTCCAGTATTCGTTGGATTCTCTTACCTCACTTTAACTAGGCAAAATGTTCACCAATGTTCCCCGGTAAGCGTTACTTACACTTTCCTCGTTCGAATGCTAGTTAAATATTTTTTTTTCTGGGAGTTTCCTGACTTATGGGCAAATGAAAAACAGGACGGGCACACACAACAGTTTGATTGGAGTCCGGGTGGTTCTAAAATGTACGACAGTCTTTAACGGATTGTTACCACTTGTAACTGGCTGCTATATGATCCATTTGTGGGGTCAGCTGGACTGTTCTTCAAAACTTTCAGCCCAACTGTCAACTGGACACGACTGGCTGGTGACAACAGGACAACCATGTCCAAATACAGTCTTGCCTACACCAAGTGGCATTGTACTACTCCCAGATTGAAAACTTATCCATCTCTGCGAGTTGTGATGCTCACGGTCTGCGCCGGTTTTTCGTCAGGTTGCGTTGGATTTCTCGACGGTTGCCATTAGATTCGAAACCAAATGGAATCGAACGACGCTTGTTCGTAAAACTTATCGATATGGCATAAAAGCATTCTTCTGTTGATCGTACAGTTCCTTCGGGACGTGCCTCTTTACAACAAGCTCACACAGCTGTTGCGGTTCGTTTCCACTCTGTTAGATTTTCGCAGCTTGATCTGGTTATTTTCCCGCCAGCGCCACTTTATAAGTGCCTCGCCAATCGATTGTACGTAACTCATCTTGCGTTTATGTGTGACTTACGATCGAGTGCCGGAACAAAACAAGCACGCGCAACAGCTTGATCCCGGTCTGGATGGTTGTTCGAAAGTGCACGGGTTTTTGACAGGCTGGTGCCAACTGATTGCCACACGACTGATTTGTGTCTTTGGCTGGATTGCATAGGGGGATCTTTATTTGACAGTGGACCGACTTGTGTTGCCATGCGATAGTTGAAATGTACAGACTAGGGAATGCACACTTGCAGCAGTCTTTCATTATCATTTTTGTGCTGGACCACGAAATATACGACAGTCGTTTCTTTTTTGTAGTAAGACGGCCAAGTTAAGTATTCAAATCGCTTGCTGGTGCGATTATATCAGAGGTTTGTTTGCTCCAGATCGTCGACAAGGGCGTTATAGTACACATTTTTGATAGCGATGTTCAGCTGTCTGTTGAAGCGTACTCTGTTACGAAACATCACGACAGTTTTTTGATTTTCGACAGATTTTGACCCATGTACAAAGCCTGGCAGTTTGCGGCAGTTTGATAGAGTAAACACTACCTTACTTACTAGTTGATGGCAATCCTCACTGTAGCTGAATTTCGGCGTCTTCAGAGACCCTGAAGGAGAGGCGTTTCGATGGACAATCATGTAAAGGTAGACTTCCCCAAGGTGCAACACACATCCAGCTCCCGACTTGAAACAGCCCTCGCCGAAACAACCGGTTGGCCTGTTTGCTGAAGAGCACAGCTATTACAGGCGCTAGTGTTTAACAGTATTTGTCCAAAGGTATAGAAGAGGCAAAATAGAACGAACAAGCGGTAATGGACGAGTAATAACAAACTGTTGGAAGCCGAAAAGGATTGGTCCGTTGGAACAACGTTGACTTCCAATACTTCCCAGCCATGCCTTCATAGTCTCGCTGAACAAGCTGACCTGCGAGGCAAGAGGACATCAGGTTTCCTTGTGGGTCGTACTGTTATGCCAGTCTATACGACCTTACTTGTTTGACAATGAGGGGTCATCCAAGCCGTGGGGCGCAGTTAGTGAGACTTAAATGCCCGATTTCGTTTACTGCTGCGCGCAGCATACAAAAGTTGCGTCAGACTTTTGCGTGATGTGTTGCGGAGTATGCCAGCGATCATGGTCAGCCATTTTCAACTTCCTTTTTTACCTAAACGCCGTCAATGCTGTAACTACAAAAAATAGCTCTGCTGCTTAACAACGGATCCATGCTTCACTACCGAAGCTCTCCCACGCAATTCATGGGATGACTGCTTTTCGACTAGTTTCTCCCTTGGACTTATCTGACATGCTGATATCTAGAAATGCCAGTTCTAGCCTTTCGAATCAACACAACGCAGAAGCTTGGCTACTCTGCCAAGATGGTAAATTAAGTCGTGGTTGGAGACGCCGATTCTCGTTCGTCATATTTCTTAGAGGAGACCTGTTTTAGCATCCTAATCACTACTAGCGCATACTCGGAGGTTAGTGATGGCGAATATCCGTTGTCCAGGAAAATCTGACTATAAATTGAACATCACTCAGTTTACCGCTGCTTCTACATTCCCATGCTCTGCAGCTAGTCGCTTTTGAAAAATTCACGTCATCAATGCGTATGATGGTGCCAGCCTACCGTACGATTATCGTTTGGAGTTAAGAGGATGGTTTATCCCGTCAACGTGATTGAGGAGTCAAATCATTTATTTGTACTTATTGCACGTTTAATACTCCTAGAGATCCTCCGGTTTGCTGTTTGGTGCATGGGTATTTTGTTCCACAATTAATCAGAATCGCGAGAGCTGAAGACGCTTTAAAGTGAACTTTTTCGGACTCTGGTCTTGAATAGATCAAATGAAAATGCATTAGTGTCTGAAGAACTGCATACTTAAGGGACTAAACGTCCGCACTGAAACCAATATTCCTTTCATCTGTACGGCTATTTGACCTCAGTAACGTAACGGTGATCCTTATCTTTGTGCTTCTGTCCTTTGATCTATTGTGTTTAATTTATTGATTCAAAATTGTGCTAGTTCATCTGAAGAAGTTTCTGAATCAGAGGATGAACGGCATCGTGAAAAAGAATTATCACTTGCTTAAATGTGAATCCGCAGTCGGTTCTAAGCGTATGCCAACCAATACCATTATTTGCATGTTCTAAACTTTAACAACTGCGTTTTCACTCCTTGTTCCAGTTCCATCCAGTTAAACCAGAAGGCCAAACAAAAACTCAAGGTAATCATGTCCACCCGAATGATAACGGATCAAGTCAACGGTTCTGTTAAAAGTTGACATTCATGTATCGTTTATTAAATCCAACGTTTTTCGCTGTGTAAACAGATTTATTGAATAAAATTCAAAAAGCATTTGAACATCACAGTTGGAAATAGTGTTTCAATGAACAGAGGTGTCATGTTACTTTGATAGAGGGCCTTCTACTTGCGTTTTGTTTTATCTTTTCCACCATCCACCGAATTCCACCAGGGACACCGTCGCTGTAAAAATAGACAGGATAGTATGGAGATCGTGACGTAAATCTACTTGTTGATACCAGACTTAAAGTATTTAGAAACGTCAAATTTAAATTACGTGGAATAACCCGAGAAGCATGCATACTGTAGGTTGTTACAATGTCCTTATGTGGAACTCTGGTGTATTGGAGAGGTCTCTCACTGAAGACCTCAAATGCCAGATTATTCTTTCGTTAGGTTTTGTTAAAACTAGTTCATCTAAGTGAAACACTTTGGCTCTAAACGGACAGAAATAGTACCTATCAGTTCGTATACTTAGTCAGGCTACTTGAAAACACATTCGCTCTATCAAATAACTGAAACACCAACATGCTTGTTGACAATCGCTCTATTAACTTCGAACTGAGCATGACCGAGCTGCTGCATGATGATGTCCAACGAATTTCACTTAAAGGGAACGACTGAATGTGAGCGGACCGATCAGCAATTGCATTTTGAAGACCAGAATGACATCTGTCAACCCGTGATCAAAGAGGAAGGTGAGCTTTTCTGTCAAGAGGATGGGTATACTGTCCATTTGTGCGTTTTGACCTGCTATATGGTTTCGCAACCTGACACACGGAAATTGGTCATCGGTGCTCGCACGAAACGGTGTTATCACCAGCCGAGCAACAGAACTCAGATAATTGATCCTTAGGGGTACTTTACTAAATTTCTCCATATCTCTTGTGACCGTCGTCTTCGCTGGATCAGATGTACGTCACTCCATTGACTTGTACTGCTTCTCTGTGTAACTCGGATTCGACTGGAAAATGCAGCGCGACAGCCAGATAGCGTGGTGCCGAAATGAACTAAGTCAAAACAGCTGACGCTTTGGGCTGTCTCTGTTTACTCAACGCCTCTCGCCGGTTCAGAACCTATGGGTCAGTACCACCAGTCTTTAGAAGCTTTGTCTGATGACGTGGAAAACCAATTATACCACGAATGTGCGAACCTACTCTCTTTTTGTTCTACTTTGTATAACATAGCTTATTTCCATAGTGAACTGCATTAGTTATATTTTTATAAGTACATACGTAGTGGTAGTAATGAGAGTGAATTTCCAGTCTAGCTCATTAGGACGTGAAGTTTGCTATAAACGTTATACTCTAATCTCACAGCTACTCATCAGTTTTCTGTAAGGCTACCTGCGGTGCACCTTTAGGCGTATGGAAGACATCACAAAATAAGCACTAACCAGCGCGATTAGAATGACATCCAGCGGACAGCATACAATTGTTTGTGGACTGTGGGTTATAGTCATGGTAATACTGCACACACAAGTGGTGACCTTCGGGAGAAATGCCGACAAATCGTACTACATATGCTAAGTACTATATACATGCAGAGCCCCTCAAACCAGTACAGCTGATGCGTACTTGGACTTATCAACGTCCGGCAGATGTAGATTTTTACAGCCTTATGTGGCAGATTTCAGCTACTGACAGGATACCAATGGATGGCGGTCTTTTGACCGTTTGAAATATCCCACGATTATTGTTATATGCACAAGTGCTCCTTCAGCGATAACGAATAGTGGAACTGATTATTTATAGGATAACTAAAAACTTACCCTCTTAGGGCAGATACACCGCGAACCGTGCATTCGCGTTGACCGACGAAAGGCATACTATCGTATAACACTTTGTTCACTTCGCCAACGGGAAATGCACCCTGTGGATAAAATAGTGAACAACACTCTCGGAAGAAATTTTGTGAGCAATGCAGTGCAGGGGCAAGCTTAGTAGTATTAAATTAATAATAGATTCAGAGGCTAAAAAATCAACTTTTAGTGCATTATTGAACATCGAGCGCATCAGTTGACCTTTGTCAGGACCTCGAAAAGCAATCGCACAATGTAGTCCGAAAAATGCACCAATAGAAATCAGACGCTAATGTTAGTCGATCACCTTCCGTTTCACGCGTTTCAAAATGTGGCGACGGTTGCGTGAGTCAGTAACATCCTATTTTTGTGATAATGTATCTTGATCTGTTTACGTCGACGTTTTCCCTACGGTCACATGGACTAGCAAATAGCCCAGTGATTTCGTACACGCTGAGAAAACGTAGGCGTATATTTGTTCGTACCAAAACGAAACCCTAATTTAGTGTACTATAAAACACCCCCTTCAAACTGGACAGAGTAACCATCCATGAAGCCTTCACTGTGTTATTCGGGAGGACCAAAAGAACAGATTCTGCAATTTACCAAGACATTACCAGTTAAGTGGTGTGTTCGCGAACAGTTCGCGTGAGTATTCTGACTGATCTGGTGAGTAGACTACGATATGAAGTGGGCACGTTTAGGTGACTTGAGGTGAACATCCGTCTAGTGATTCTCTCTGTATTAAATTAACGCGCTCGGGCGTGCGGTGTTGAGCAGATCAAGGTCGCGGTAGTACCTAACTGATTCCATTGTAGAAATTTTTCCTGTGAAACATTAAGAGATGCATCTCCCCTAGCAAAGTGAGCAAAACGGATCGCGCAACACCGTTCCACCCAGGGTGGATGATATCATCTTTGGGGTTCTGTAAATCCACAGGTAGGACTGAATACCAACCGCCTGAAATGAAGTTAGGGTGTTTCCAGCCACAGATTCAGTGTAGGGTGAGTGGTTCTATGTTACTCCAGTTATCCTGTCAGAATGCGACTGTGTGACCAGACGATTGTATGTTTAACTGTATTTCCCCGTTTGCTTACGTTGCCTTCGTAACCTGACTCGTTATAGCGCTACAGCTGTCATACCTGATCGTCGCATCTGATTAGATCTCTGTCCTGACTGTCTTGTACGGTAGTTGCCTTCCATATTTATTCGGAGCCACCGTGGCCTAGTTGACTCCTCAGTGAAAATTGGTGCTCATGTCTCCTTCTCACAATGGGAATCAAACTACAAGATGGAGTGCGCAGACGTAGCAGTTATGAGCCAGCCGGGCACGTAACATGTGTTTCGAATGCTGTGTATCAAAGTAGAGAACTATCGAGAATGACTGCTGCCCATTATACGTTCTAACTTCGTTGACGTTAACATTCTAGCTGGAATGTCCCTGATGTGTGAAAATATCATCACTTAATTGGATTAGATTACCTTTTCATTCGTTATATACCACGAAGTGATGGATGTCGTACGATATACTGTACCACGTCTTATATGGGCGCACGAGCTAGTCGAGGATCAATCTCTCAACCGTGCGAGCGGCAGCCCATACCGCTATCAATGAGCTGCCTGGAACCCAGTTAACAAATCCTTCAAACCAACGTAATTGCTCCTTAACAGTGGGAACATTTTGGAGGATAAGCAATTAAATCGGAGAGAGTGTTGCTGGTACTACGATTACTGCCGCATACTAGTCTGAGTGGTGGCTGCACAAAACTTTGTATAATGCTGTGTAGAATCTTGATAATCGCCACAGGTGTCTTATTACGGATTCAGCTGATTTGTTGGTAGCTTGTGGGAGATGGTTTCAAAGTCACATTTAAAAAAAAACAAGCAAACTCGCTGCAATGACGGAAACGGCTGGTAGGTTTAAATAAATTTACGCAGGATGTATTATGTGAATATATCCGGGTAATTACATAAGCGATGAATGAATTACCGGTAAGTCCTGTTTGTTAGCCAGTATGAGCAACGGAACCGATTCCAACGTCGGGTTCCGAATCATTTTGTCTACATACAGATCAGAATGAAAGGATCACAAACCGAATGCGTCTCTTGTTTCATCAAATCTGTCCGGATCAGTTGAATCGATCACGTAGATCACGCCATGTGATTCTGAATAATACTATTAATAAGTGAACGCGCAAAATGAAAATGGAACCAACTTTGTCCCAAAGCGACTGTAACTCTTCTTGACCACCGAGATCCCAAAATTTCAAACGAACACCGCCAATGACAAATTGCCCAACTGGAAATTGTACAATATAAATAAACAACCCACTGTTCAGTCCTACAGTAGTTGTGATTTTCTGTAGAGGGAGAGACCGGTAGTTGGGTACAAAGTTGATCTTGGCTTGTTCTAAGTAGGTCTGATAAAGGAAAAAGAGGTAGAATCACAGTTCAGCCAGCTCCTTGGGAAAAACACAGCATTAAAGACAAGCCTAAAGCCCAATAATCTGTTCTGGGAAACAAAATACCCATCACCAGTCGCTTCGAAACAAAGGAGCACAGTTCTACGCTGAGAACAAAACTATTGGTCAATCGATCGCATGCTGCCAACTTACTGTTTTTCACTCTGCAACAAGTTACAGTTCCAAACAACAGTATCGTTGGTAATTACAAATTTGTAAAAGATGATATTGTGAAAACATTGAGTCGTGAACCGATAATAAGAATTATACGCCACTAAACAATATGTCCTACTAGCTGAGCCACAAAATCGCGCCAAAAGCATGGTTACCGGCCAATCGCATATGTCCCAGTAGGATTCACCCAGTATTTCATGTCGATTTAACATACGCTGTCGATGGTTCGAATCCCACTATGGCTCACGGTTCAAGGCTGGATTTGCAACATTAGTCACTTCTAATATTCCAAGATGCTCACCCTCAAACTGACATTTGACGACCGGTTTCATCTAAATTCCAACTTAGGTGAAAATAATCTAAACGGGGACACCAGTCGAAGACCCTAACCAATCGGCCACCGGTTCTATTACCATATGTAGCTAGTTCAAACCGACAATCCGAGGTGGGCTGTCCACCTACAATAACAGAGTGCAAAACACACTAACTATCCAGTTACGTTTACGGACTCGAAGGTTGGCTTCGAAAGGGCTACGTATTATAAGTAAATGGATCAGGCGATGTAAAGGATAACGACCTACCGCCTAAACCACTTTGGAAGCGATGCCAACAAGCAGGAGTTGATCTGCATTTATTTAAACAGCCTAAGAGCGACCAATTGGAAGTGAAAATCCAAGGTTCAGGAAACCACTTTTGTTAGGCTATTCGATATCACTAAAAAAACGGTCCACTTATCACTGAGAAGTGCAACGAACGAGTTACTACAATAAACATACTGTTTTACCAGCACCATCAAGTCCAAGAATAAGGACAGAATATTCATCCCTCTGTGAAAGATAGGACCAAAAACCACGCAGCAGAGTATACATCTGTGGAGATTAAAACACTGAAAATAAGTCAATGATCAATACGAAGAGCTCAATGACATAAAGAGACTCACAAGCAAACGTAATAGTTACCGTTGGAAGAACGCTCACTTCCAAACGTTATACTGTGAGGTGCACGTAGGGTACTGTTTTAACGATAAACCCTTTAGGAATCACTGGCTTGACTAGTTACAAAATGAGGTTATCTACGACCTATCAAATAGGCGTAAAATGGATGCCAGAAAACACGAACTGAAGCTTTCCAACTCATTGTGATGCCTTGCTTTAACCTAAAACTCGCTTGTTTGTTGAACGGTTTAGAACGGCCGTAGTTGTAGTAACCAGATCCTATTATTTTCATTTCCTTTGGTTTTTAGTTAGGGTATGTCAGTGTCTCCATAGTTGCGTGAAAGTTGAGAGACAGTGTCAGCAGCCACTGGAGTTTACGGTGATGGCAACGTTGAATCATATCAACAAAGATAACAATGCATCACTGACGGCGTACAACGACTGAAAAAAGTCTGCACAAGAACTAAAAATAAGTAGAAGGGAAGGGACCTAAATATTAAAAACAACAGTGTCCAGGGTGCCTGCACATTGCAAACAAGCGCAGCGCCATCAAATGCACTTACTTCACAGACAACTCAGTCAAACAACGACAGCCTTCACGTCACGAAACCCAATCAACCGCTAATTCACCTAAAATCCCTAACTACGGTCTTTCTGAATCACGAAGAACCCAGCCCGAGGAAAAAATACAACCCGCAGTGGACAATCCCTTGAAGGATGAATTGATGATGAATTTTTCCCTACAGCCGATCATCAGTTGTCAGTCTCGCGCATTATGTTGTATTATCGGCAGTGCTCGGTATGGAAGTCCGCCAACTGGCATCCCTAGTACAGGGTTTACACAACTGAATCTGTGAAAAACTAAAGACCACATGGAGCAGCTCATCAGACACACACTACCAAACACTCGCTTCCTACCCCCTTCGTTGGTCAGGATTCACAGTCGTAGAACAGTACAGAAGCACCAGAGATGTGTCTGTTACCAGATATTTCCAAGACTGGTGAATAACGCCCTGGATTTTGAGATACGAGCCCCCACTTCATTTCTACTATCTCCGTCGCTGCTCATGTCACTTTCAAAATACATAAACCGGTAAACAACCTCCTTGGCGAACATTAAATCCGTGATGCTAGAGCAGAAGCGCCTAGCACTTTAAGGATGTGGAGAGGGACAAATCTGGCGTACGTTGATTCCAGTGCTGACACTGTCGGACAGTTTGCTGTAAACCCAAACTTGGGCTGTAATATGGAAATTATTAGGGTCAGGGCAAACCTGACCCAAAGAACACGATTATGCTGTCAGGAATCAGATATCTTGAGCCGTCTCTAAGATATGCGTCGTGGAACCGACAGTGTTACGAAACAATTTACAGTAAATGTTCACGATAAATTCCACCACACTAAGCCCGCTGTATAGTAAAAGAAAGTTCCTCTGGAATAACAGAAATTTCCGCGAATTCAGTTTCTTCAGCGTACCAAAATGGACTTTTGCCACAGT
>LUCH01018061.1:0-19151 GCA_013368495.1 Paragonimus heterotremus
GCCTTTCAAAAGGAATAACATATTACTGTTTTTGGTATCTATCACAGTTAGCAAACGGGTCTGGTGTTTATCAGTTGTGGGTGACGAATCCGTTGGACTGAAACGTCTTTTTGCGCAGCAACTCAAATTAGTCGAGGCATTTACTGATCGTTTATCTAAATCGAACCTGGCTCTGCCAACGTCGGCTGGCTGGAAACAATTACTTGACGTTATCGCAAGCGGTATCACTGTTTCATTGATATGACTAGGCTAGCTTTAAATTTGATGCATGAATCGGACGGTACGAAGGCCTGTTCAATGTCGGCAGGCTGGACGAACTGTTCCTACGCAAACTCGGAAGTATGTCAACTTCCAAAGAACTCATGCGACAGCTTCTTTGAGAAAATGGCCGAGAGGTTGCGGTCCATCTTCGGTAATCAATTTTCCGTGTTCAACTCAAGGTACCAGTGTCTACAACTGACCAAGTCAGACGACGACGACGACGAAGACTACCTCACCTATACCGACATCGCTATTCGTAAGTGTCTACGTTTCAAGTTCACTCACCGAGGACCAATTCAAATATCCGATGTGCGTCTGTGGTCTCCACTTTCCGAAAGACTCACCTGCTGAACAAGGTCGAGGAAGATTCCACGATAACTCTTTAAAAGATGCTCACTACTAAGTGCCATCGCCTAATCAATCTCAAACACGACGGTGCAATGGTCCAACGCTGCACTGATGCCGCGCACGCAATATGTTCCGGCTAATTCACACACGGTTCGGGCAAAGGTACGCGAACCCGGAATCTCTCACGGCATCCCGGCCGTGGTACTCATCTCGTGAAACCTAGCTCGTATCCTCTGCGCTCATTCGCCAAGAAGTCATCTCCATCCCTCTGCAAGCGTTGTGGCGCCTGGCACTTTCATCGGGACTGTACTCTCAGACGACACCGCTGTTCTCTGTGCGGTCAACTGTGGCACAAAGACAACTTCTGTCAAACCCGGCACACTGACAGTGGTTTCTCTACCTCAAAATCACAGTACAACCCCAAGTTTAAATCCAGGCTCAGATCCAAACCAGTTGGCAGATCCCTGAGCCTGCTGACCACTTTCCAAGTCAACGTTCCCGGTCGACGGAAGTTCATGTTGGCCATAGTAAATGGCTACCCAGTCCAATTAAAGCTGGGCATTACGTCATTTCAGATAATTTCTGGAGAACGCTTGGGCGACTCCTAATTCGACGGACGTCTCACTCCGCCACTAGCGCTTTTAGCGGCCTTTTGCAATTGACTGGCCTATTGCAATGTTGCGTCCCATTCTGAGGCACAATTATTAACAGTTCATGCCACGTCTCCAGCTCGGATCCCAATCTTTTCGGGTCCGATTGGCTAGAAAAGTTTGGCCTGCTCGATTTTTCAAGTCGAGCACTTTGCAACCAGGTGCAGTCCACTGCCGCGCCACGCAATGCGACAAATTAAATCGTCTAGCGGTTTGCGCCAGTGTTTCAGGAGGTTCTGTGGCTCTACTCTCAGACCCAAACAATCCTGCACCCATCTCCAGAAGTTCACTCCGTCTTCCGTCCATAAAGACCGGTATTGTTGTCAGCTTTGGCACTCTTGTGACCCAGAACTCAAAAGCCTTGAGGAACAGGTGCTCCCGATCCCTGAAGTCGTACCTCTCCCTGTTCCAACGGCGACTGCCACTATCAACACTATTCCATGACCGTTCAGCTAGCATAACCTCACCGGAACCATTGTGTCTGACAGTGGTACCCAATTCACATCCAGTCAGTTCGGAGAATTCTGCCGGCGCAAAGTCATTGAACACGTTCGGTCGCCTACGTGTCATCCACAGTTCAGCGGGCAGGCAGAACGCTTTGTCGATACACTCAAACCTACCCTTTTTAAATCGCATGGGGAGGGGCGTCTGAAGAGAGTTCATAGCAACTTCCAGTCGTCTACCGCAAGACTCCTAACAAGTTGCCGAATAGTAACCAATTTCCTGCCGAAGTCCGTATGGATCGTAAACTGCGAAGCACGCTGACTTACATGATCTTGACGAAGCAAATAGCACGGGAGAAATTCTCTTCAGACAAACACGCTCCGTTATTAGTTCAGTCACCTGTCTACGCCCGTGGTTATCGATCTAGCCACAACCAGTGGGCTAAAGGTGTGACAACGAGACGTCACGGCAAGGTGCTTCATCCGATTTCCATTGTCAGTGACACTTGGGTCCGCCACTGTAATGAAATCTGGCTAAGCCACCGCGTCATTAAATAAGTCCATGTCGGCCAGGAAACCATACCACTTTGCCTACTATTGGACACGTCTGAGCTTCCAGAGAAGGTAGTACTACCCGAACCGTCACCCTTGTCTCCGTCGACCGCCGAGACAAGTCGTCCTCTAAGACGTTGAACCCATCGACAGCAACGACCACCGACCATTATTTAGTTTGACCCGAAAATGCTCAGCTACTACCAGCCATTGTGAGGGAGATGTCGGAGAAATATCCAGTTCCCCGAAAGTATCGTTTCATTTGCTCTGCAGAAGGCCTAGCATATTACTATTTCAGTAACATTCACAGGTGTCATGGACGTGTGCTTCTCGGCCTTCGTTGCCATTTTTGGCATTCCACTTGTATGCTCGTCCTTTAATGGAGGCATCGCTGCCCTGTGTAGCTTTTTGTCCAGTGTAATTTTGACCCTGTTTTTTATTGGTCATAAAACCAATGAATATGCACTAGTTTGCGATCGTGGTGCCCTCGAAACTGGACGAAATGAAAAAAAATGCTTGATGACCAGTCTTCTTTCTATGTTCACGCTTTAGCCTCGAATGTTTGGATAGATTGGGGAGCTCCGAAGTAATCGTGTATACTCTTTCGTTTGTACTCCATTGCCGTTGTCCGTTGTTGGGTTCTCCTCCGGTTTACCAGTTGGTTTCATGGGAACAATTTGAGCGGTATACACAGTACAGCTACTTTACGTTTTTGACGTGAACACACAAACGGATTGCACTTAATTGTGGCACAATTTTGCAGCACAAACTATCTTGGTAATAAAAGTTGAGCGTCTTTCTGGTTGGATTTTCTCTGGCATTTTATCCTTAACTGGTATCCAATGTACATGGCATGAAGTTGCCTGACTGTGCAGCTGCCAGTCCTGTCTGTACATCTCACCGAGTAGCTATTTTTGCGAGTGTTCTACGTTCGATTGTCAATTCACGAGCGCTGACATTTCACGTGTCTGTTCTTTAAGCAATGTCTGTCAAGCAGAGTGAGGTTTCGTTGAAGATCTGACTCATTCGACGTTGGGTGATGAAGACGGTTTCGTTAGTTGTGATGCCGCTAACCGTGGTCTGCCGGAAACCGAACTGGCATTACAGCTTATTGAAGCCTAACGAAGCTCCAAGTCTTGACCTTTCATCTCGGATGATTCACAAACGTACTGTCCATACTGACCACACCCATTGGTTTTACATGGAAAACTGAAGGTACGCCTCATCATTGTTGCTATTACCAATAATCTACATCATCAAATGAGGTTTCAGATAATTGTGTGACAGCTTGCTGACTGTTAGCCTTGTCTCCTTAGTATCCACATTATTCACAAGCCTCGTAATGCGGTGGCTTCTGGAACACAGAGCGGAACAGATGAGGAAAGATAAAACACACGTTTGTCCTGGTCACACTTTGGATCTACAACTTAAAGTGTCATCCCGTTTGACTATGATTTTGCTGATGAAGTATCCTCGATAATGACGAAAACATGTTCCCCCTTGTGACGTCGCAAAGAAGTCGGTTTGTCCATTAAAGTAGGGTTTGCAACTAGTTTGTGCATTTAGTTTTGCCCTATGTATGAGAAACCTGGCCCATTTGTGTGAAAGACTCTAGGTATTCGGTCGCCATTGTCGTCGCCAGTTGGTTTGTTTCAAATGACTTGTCCATATCAGCGTAACATTAAACCGTCACTCGTGTGTGAAGTGTGCAGGTGCATGATCGGTGAGTGACACAATAAAAATGTCTACTCCGTATGGCGGCTGAATGTATGTCGCATTACACATTGTTCAGTATGACTGCTAATGGGTGGAACCTGATCAACTTATATTTGTGAACCCTACGCAACTGAATTGCATTTTTAGACTGATTTGAAGTGTACACTCTGTCGTTTGTACCTCATGACGGTTGTACGTTGTTCCGTTCTCTTCTGGTAGACTGTTTATGTACTTTTTACCTATCATATAGAATATGCAGGGCAGCTGGTATTTGTGGCTAAAAACCGGTTGTCGCACGACTGCTTCACGTGAAGCACATTTCTCTCCACTGCCATCGGGGTTCTAGCTGATCATACGACACCCGTGGTCCATTTTTGTTAACATCTAAGGTCTACTTTAATTCTACGAGTAGCATCATCAACGGGCGCAAATAAACACTGGCTAGAAGTGGCAAAGTAGTCTTTTCGATCCTCTACGCGTTTGAACGTTTCCTAACACTACTCTGATAACTATGTTGTCCAGCTGTTTAGTGTTTTCATTTTGTGCGTGAAGTCTGCGCTTACATTCGTCGACTAATATCGCCGTTAACACAGACTCTGTTTGGCTGTAATAAATTGGGAACACATGGACACCACAGAACCGTTATCAACGAGCCAAACGGCCTGTCTGTTATTGCTGTTTTAGCGAATTACTGCTTCGTTTGTTGTAAAGGCGTATGTCATAAAGCGTAATCAAGTTGATCTGTAATCTTATATGTTATCCGTAAGTCACATACAAAATGTTGACAGTGTATGAAGAACTGTCTGGTTATCTGTTCTGCAGTCTTTCGTTGTATCATCAGCATGACAACCCTGAATGTTTTGCTAGAATAAGCGCTCATTATCGAGTCGAGTGTGACCGCTTATGAACCTGATTGAAACGATCAAAGGAGCACATTGAGTACACCCTGCACCGACTGGTATTCTTAGCCCATGAAAGATAGGTGGTGAATGAGCCATGACAATCCGGTGTCGACTGCATGTTATGCTGACATGCCAGCGCAATGATTTGTACAGATGGCACTCTAGCGTAGCATTGAATTTTTTTTTAAACGAGCATCGGACTAAAACAAATTGTTTAAATGGGTCACACGCTAACACAAACAAGCTAAACTCTGAGCCGAGCCGACGAATAAGTATGCCGAAACCGTGGCACCCGTAGCAGTTATCCATTCTACTGGTACACCTTGTCTATGAAATAACCGATAGAAACTCAATAAAAGTGAGATCCGTTTTGTACGATAGTTTCTGTCTCTGCTTTCGTTTCGGTGAATAACAAGCTTTCAGTAGTAGTGGCCAGTATTTCGTCTCTAAGACGAGGCGCGATGCAACCGGAGTGACGAAGGTGTGTAGTTGAAGCTTGATATGCTTTACATTTTGTTATCACTAGCATATAATGATTGGATGGAGCTAATAAACCATGAAATTTTGAGTACAAAGAAAATGAAGTTGACCATCCTAGTACTGAACTCTGTAGTACAATCCATGCTGATTGTCAGATTGATTCAGTCAGATTCAAATAAGATGCTGGTGCAGCTGGCCATAAGTCAAGTTACCCTGATGACAAGTTGGGAATGACGTATTCGTTATCTGTGATCTTTTAAAGATGTCCATTCGTCATTCTAAGTACGTGTCTACACCAGGTATATACGGTCAATTTTCTGCGGTCAGAGATCTTGTCCACTCGTGTGGAAGTTGCACGTAGATCTTCAATATCCGGCTACAGCTGTTCTCTCTAGCTAGATCGTATCAAATGAGCTGCTCACGTGAGTCACACTACAGTCCTTCGGTGCGTATTTGAAAAATCAAGAGTGGATGCCAACACTAAGGACCGGCTGACCGAGCGCCAGTAGCCTGTTATAACACCATACGTTTCGTAATTTCAGTTTCATCACCGAATGACACGCGCAGCGGCTTCAGAAAGTCACTGTATTTTGAATTTGTACTAAGATAACCTGCTTAGTAATAAGAGCCCATGATGACAGTTTTCATCGTTAGCCCTGGAGATTTGGTCGTTGTTGTTTTCGGTGTACTTGTGCATCTCCCGTCTATCATTACAGCGAGGATTGACGAAGTCTTCTTGTTACGATAAAAATGAATACTTTGTTGTGTAGGATGCATGGGTCGAATTAGTGGACACAGTTTAACGTTCTGTAAACAATTTCCGGAATCTTTAACTTAAGAGCTGAACCGCAGTTTGTATAAGCAAGATTGCGCTTGTTTCCAACCACTCTACTGACTACAGTATACGACAATCACGACCTTACTCACACTTGTTTTATCTTCGAACTGTAACCTTCGTCAAGTTGGAGGCGTCTGGCTTATGTGATCATAATTCAGAAAGGGAACTGAAAGACATTGGATTGGTTTAAACGTCATATCTTTTCCAAAGAATACAAGTATGAATGAGTATTTTTAATTTTAGTGTAAATCTCACTGGATCGATCAGTTAGTTGGTGTAATCATATTCACGATAGCTTAAGTTACATTGGCTGATTGATTGCTACAAGTTTTGTTGTGGTTAATTCAGCGCAGATTTGCACGACACCCTGAAACCATATGTTACGGTCCGTTTCCTGGACACTATTCTGTAAAACTGAAGGTTTTTGTGTAGTTTACCTTGAAGTCGTCGGTTCTATCTATGTCATTTTCATTATCAATAGTGACATATTAATACGCATAGCCTTTTTTTCCTGATGAGAGATTTTCAGACGTTCTGGTCTCTCGGACCACGTCGGGAAGTTTGAGTTTGCATTCCACGTTCAACGCTGCAACTCCGTTATTTGAACTAGCTATTTACTAATTATGATGCACTTGTTTGTTTGCCTATATCATAATGTCGTATCAACTGCTTGTACGGCTTGTGTTCTCACTTTTGACAGTTTTATAACTTTGTTAACTTGCGTGTTGTTATACATACTCACCTACAATACTGTTCTAATTCACACCATGCAGACACGCGATGAGGACAATGACGCATATCACTCATCATCACATACATCCTATTGCCAAAACTGTTGACTTGCCGTATCGACCATCGACTTGATGTGGAGTGAAAACTGACGCAAACAGTTTATACTTTCGAAAATCATTTTGCAACTAATCTCTAGTGTCATGATTTACACACATTTAACTTTGGTTCTCATATCTACTAGCTGGTATTGTGCTAGGTTACTTTTTCACTTCGGTAAACTGGCCATATTTTTACTAATGGAAACGGGTTTTGATACAATGGGTTTTTTTTATATAAAACTATGGTGACTCATTTCAATTCGATCATAAGATTAAAGATCGTTTTCGAAGAAACGGTTACATAATGTACGTAAAATTGAGGGAGAACCCCAAGAACTATGGTTGTGAACCGAATATCTAGACAAAGAATGGCCTGTTCATACCTTTCTGGAGTTATAAAATATATAAGTATTCTACCACTTGACTAGAGTCGGAAGTAGCAGTTCGATTGTATTTAGTTATTCCGTGAGTCACTCTACCACTGACGATCACGCCGAGCAAGTCTGCTTCACATCTGAATGTTGAATTCCAGAAAGCTCATCCATGACACAGATAACTCGAGTGTACTGCCATCACGTGATTTTCTGCAACTGCATAAAACACAGTAGAATGCTACCCATATACTTCGGCAGCTGAAAGCGTTAATCTGCATGCCAAACATTGATAAAATTCCAAAAAGGCCGGATTGGGTTAAGCCGAAAGCAAATACTTGTTTGCGATTGGTGAGATTATTAGCAACACTAAACTAAAGTACACACAAAAACGCTACTATTGCAAACCACATGACGGTGACCGGACCATATATGAGTTATCTAGCCAGGTGTGTTAACACGAACTAACATTCAAAGCCCACAACTCATTTTGGTTGCTGCAAAGTCACGAGTGACCCTTTTGCAGCGTAGACAAACAAACATTATACGGGGCAGGAATTGTCTGATGTTTGACCCGAACAGAGTTGAAAGTGACACACCAGATAAATTATGAATACACGTTTTGCTCGCATCGTATTACTGACGGCGGCGAATTGAATGCAACCAATGTACAGCGAGCTGGTAAATGAACAACAGTGTAAAAGTCAAGGTTCCTCCCTTTCATACTAGGTGGATAGTGCCTGAAATCTATGTTGTGTATAGAATACAGTTCGATTGGTAATGCAATGTCAGTCCTCTTGATGACAATCATAATGTAACCGTAGTCTACGTCCTCATGTTCATCACTTCTGTGTAAATGAGCACCTGATTTACGTTTCTATGCTCCTGTTAAGCATTACGTATGTTCTCACATATCGGGCTTTTATCTTATCTCTTACAAAGTACTGTCCACATAAGTAAGTTACAAGACTGTTAGCAAACACCATTATCCCACGTGACTTTAATCTTGGATGAAAGAATCCTGTGGGCAACGCTAGGCTACTCAACGACCGCACTCTCACTTACCATGTCAACATGCATGCCTGCATCACCGTGATCAATAGAAGTGACTATGGATTTACCTGATGTGCTGAACCACTATCGAGTAGACGATTTGTACACCGTCACTTTGACACTTTAACTGCTTTTCCGGATTCTGGTCTTCAAAAAGCAACACACCTCGACAGTCAGACTAACGTCAGAGCTGGGGCGATCTGTTCACCTATCTGCTTTAGAGTGTGAATACCTACAAATGTGAGCATGGATGTGAAATACACTTCTGACATCATGTTAAGTTGTTTTTCGTTAAATCGAATCCAAAACTGCGTTAAGAGTAAAACGCATTGCGTTAAAGGTCAGAGTTATATTTTTGATTAACACTACAACTTACTGATAAACTCACTGACCTATCTTCGTTGATCGCTGGCTTGTTTGATCTCATTGGCTGGCGTGTCATTTGCCTTGTGTCCAAAATTTTGATTTTTATCCAGCACTATTGCTCGTTTATCGTGGAGTTGGTCATCGTGCTTGCTGGTGCTAATCGATGCATCATCTGATCGCCATCTGGCATACTTGTTAGCGGTGTTGCGTGGTTTTGTTGACTGGCAAGAAATTGTTTTTTTTTTGACCTAACACTCAGTATCGGTATTACATGAGGCACCTTTGTTAACTCGCCCCCTAGAAGTAAACAGGAAGACTCACAGGCTGAACCACTCGGAATACAAAATAACACGACGGTGATTACAGAAAAACTGGTATGGAGATCCAGTTGATTTGATCGGTCAGGTAGGTGTCAGTAGTAGCACACGTTTACCTGTCCATCCGATTGGATGTAGCAGAGAGAGCAACCGTGTACGGAGTGGGAGATGCCCAACGAACTATGGAATTCGTAGCGTAGTGGATATTCGTAGTTGAGACCGCCATAGTATCAGGACCCGAACAGGCGAATAATTAGATTTTCATGTGAATTGTACATCATCCACAATTGGTCGCAGCTGTCGCATTCCTATAGACTTACCAGTCAGCCCCTTCGAAAAGAAGTACTAGACTCGAGTTTCGTTCTCATTAGAGCCTGTCACTAATGAATATCCGTGTGCAACACCAAAGAAAATTTATCGACAAGTTGCTGGGAATAACTTTATTACTGTGTATTGCTATGAGCAACGGACAGGCTGATATGATTTAGAAGGATGAAAAGTGTTCCTGTGAAGATACGAAACGGTTGAAAGTATGAGTGTCTTGGTGTTAAGATCGGGTCTCTTTAATAACTTCACATTGACCGGGGTCCTCACCATCATCATCTGGAACTGAGTTACACACATGGTGTTTTTCGGTCAGCACTGTGATGTAAATGAAAGCATGCTGCCTTACTGATAATTAGTTCGGCATATGTGATAAGTTAGAAGATACGCAGTTGCGAAAAATATAGAGTTCCACGGGCTTCGAACCAGACTAGGCAAATTCTTAAAGCTCGTCAGTGGCGTTAGTAGATACCAGCGTGAACTGATCGAGAAATCCTGCTTGGGCAGTCAATCGGCTGGATCATTTGGTGGATTCCGTATCACACAATTGGTTGGGGGGGGGGTAACTAGGTGTTAGTGTGGAGTTTATGAGCTGGGTTTCGTAGCTCATCTGGTAGAACGTTTGCGGCGTCTGGGTAAGTTGTTTCTGTCACTGGTTCGAATCCAGCCAAAGTTAAGAGTTTCCACAACTGAATCCCTTCGGAATTTTATTGAGTCAGATTTTCGGACGTAAGTTTTGTATGTGCGTGCAAGTAGTATCTGCTAATCAGATAAATGACTGTTGTTTATAAAACGTCAACAGAACGATGTCATAGTAACATCCAATGTCTTTAGTTCTTATGGATGAGCAGTTACGCAGCCAACGCGTTCCCATCAAGGTAAAGCCAGCGTGAACAGAAGCGGTGTAGTTCAACTCAAATTCACTTATCCAAACCACATGGGATGAACTAAACAAATCACGACCCCAGTACTTCATACACATATGTTAGATTCATGTGTCCGTCAGTTTAACAAGATGAAAAAAGTGAACAAGTCAAAATCATGTTCAACGTTCTAGTCCTAAGTCTCAATAAAATTATCGGTTTGATCAGCATCACAGTGGATGAGTATTCGGGTGTCTACTGAATTCCTGCTAAAGAGGAAGTATCGCAGAATATAGACACTGTTAAACTAACAACAATGTGTAAATCTTACTTTCTTGATGAAGAAGACTCTTGTATATATGTCCAGCTTGGTGTACTATATGATAGTCTTACGCTGTCTCTTCGAAATTTGACGGCAACCCCTGTTCAAACCCTGGTGAAAATGGAGACGGAGTATATTCTGCCGCAGGTATTAGAACAGAAAACCTTCACGGACATTTTATCTAGCAGACTGCTTACTAACTGAACTGGGTGATGCGTAATACACGTTTTTAAGGTGATTCACCTCGTACTTATAAGGTTTATCGAATCTAGCTTGTGTCGTATGATAACCGTCGCGAAGTGAGTAAGGTATCTGATATGTTTTGTAAGCTGACCGTTGTAACGAGGTGACCTGTAGGACAAAATATTTTCTAGTTATGATGGTGCTGCATTGTGACTGTAAATTTACGGGTAATTAACGCAGGCAAAACGTAACTAAATATGCGTCATCTGTTAAGTGTACAGAGGGGACAACACTATACTCGAATTACTGGTATTACTTAACCAAATGCCCACGAAATCAAGACGGATAGGAGCTCGATACAGATATTCCGATGCAACAGTCAAAACGTCTGTTGTTTTAGAATGGAAGAAGGACCATTGTAATCTTCGCCCGGGTTGTTTGACCTCTTGATTAATTCAACCCATTTAACAGAGACAGCTGTATGCAGATATAATCTCGTCCTCGTATGAAAGTAGATTATCTGAAATTAACACTGAGACACTAGTGACTATACTAACGAATGGTGGTTATTTTGAAACACTGCTAAAATAACAGTACTACAGTTACTAATGAAATATAATAGCACAGGTGTATCGTAGTAAAAATGGACGTCTTTCACGAAGTAGGTGTCGGTGTTACACCTTGAATGTATATGAAACCAAGCCCGTTGTAGGTCTAACTAAGGATCTTTTATTGTACTTACCGCACAAGAACTAGAAACCAGGACAAATGAACATCGAATTGGGATTATGCATATTCCAACAAATTAGACTAAATATGAGGTCATGCTCTGGAATTCCAAAATTGACGACCACGCACTGCACACATACCTTTAATTTGATCTGAACAGTATCGAAGTGGTAAGAGGTAGGTTGTAAACCTCACTTGTACTTTAGTTCACGGGCTGAGGTCCAGGATACTCATAATAACCATGCGTTGTTCTAACTTCATCTAGAACTTGATTCACAATTATTTGAACCTTTTGTCTATCGATTTGGAAGGATGTGTTTTGGTTACGCAGTTGAGATGCACGCATCCCAATTTGTGGAAACCCATTTAAAAAAAACGCGTTAGCTTTCTTCCTTGGAACTTGCTATGTGTCCGACAAACAGATGTTTACAAATAAATGGATTGAGAATACTGATCAGTAGTCGGGATGTGGTTAATTTCAAGTTAAGCGTCACTCACATTTGATCACAACCTTCGCGTTCAAAAAGACTTTCCAGCCAGCCTCTTTCGGAAAGAAACACTGAGCTCGAGCTTCACTTTTGTTGGTGCTCGTCAGTATTGCATATCCTTGCCAATAATAGAATTAGAACTCAGACCACACTTTATGAGGCAAACGTACTGACCATTGTGCTTCGCCAATGACCTCACATTTGGCACGGCCGAATGGTCAAATTCGAACGCTCGAACACTTTCGCCTGTGAGTAATGATCAGGTTGCTCGATCGTATCGAGAGCAGACACAGTAACTGTCCGGTTAACTCCAGTCGATAACCCCGCGATCAGGACCCCCGAGACTGAGAATAACACAACGTTGCCAGTAAGTCGTAATACCCTACGTTTCAACCACCCCGGATGACCTTCCTCAGGAGTGTTTTAATCAAAATCACACAAACAAAACAGCAGGCATAATATGGGGTTTGCCACGGTTAGGTCAATCTGTATTGCATCTGACCTGATTGGTCGAATCCTCCGTCCTTCAAGTAAAAGTGAGGCTGATGTAGATAAGATGCGTCTGGGACTTGTGTTATTTGTCCATCCACATCACATTGTAGACAGGGGTTTGCTATCACTGTGATTAACACAAGCTTGTTGTGTGTGAATAGTGAGTTTCAGCACAGCATCGCTCTGCATGGGAAGCCAGACGCTGACGAAAAACTCGAGCTTGGTCAAAGCACGTTATGATTATCTGAGAGTACATGCAATGCGACGGTCGAATCCTTCTCTAGCTTCTGAAGTTGATATGCATCTTTGGAAGAAACCCGCGTGTACCTCTTGTGACCGGCCACACGTACTTTCAGTTGTCTGCTTATCTATCCTATGTAACGGGCACTGTAATCACCGAAGTTGATTTCGCATATGCAATCTGTCTATTCGTCCCGTAAAAACCGGATCCTTACGATGCATCACTAGTCATTCTAACATATCATCCAACTGAAATATAGTCCGGATAGCGCACTCAGAATCAATAGGACGTATTTTTCCGGATTTTTGTTCATGATACTGTATTTCGACAGTAGACTCTTTGGTCTCTTTGGTATCCTACTTAGTTGACATGCGCTTAATTGTTTTCACAATAAACGTGTTCGGATATTGACTAACGACTGAGATTTCTTCATTGAGAGAAATCTGTGTCGTTTTGGAGAGTCCACTGGTACAAATCTTATTAGCTCCATTGATGGGTGATCGGATGTCTTTTCTCTTCATACCGATTGGATGCGACGAGTTGAAAATGATATACCGACCAGAGTGTGTTGGTTTGCGGTACACAGAAATCTGGATATTCTGCTGCTCATCAACTCTGAACAGGCAATCAGGAAAATTAAGCGAGTGCTCGTCGGTTTCAGTTTCCAACATGACCACGATGTTGCTGCATGCTGAGTTACGAAATTGTGGGAATCGGTCACGAGAATTCCGTTTCATGTTTACGTATATGTCAACTACATACGTTGCTTTCTGAATAGTTTGTCTGCATCAGATCCTCCTAGTGACCTTCGGTTGTGTGCACGAAATCTCAGAGGTCCGCTCATTGGCACTGGAAGGAGGGACCAAAACTCTCCTTTAACGATTGGTAAACTGATCAATATGGCCCTTTGTTTACTAATCCTGCCTCCCTCCTCGGACATTCTTGTTTCCTTGGTGTCCGTCAGTAAGTTGACAACGTGCGTTACGAAGAGAGACGTCGTCTTGTCCTTCTTGTTTGGGTCCTTTGTAAGTACAGCGAACACTACTTTCCTCTCATGTCGCAGTCAAACTGACTGGATAGTTGCCGTCATACCAGACCAGACGTTTTTGTTGCTGAAACCTAACTGTTACATTGACTGTTGCCTTGAGCTGTTTTTTGGATGATGCCGTGTACCGTCAAGTGCAGCTGATGGGGAGATGGTTTTGAAATGAATGACGACTGTGAGCTGGACACTGGTCCTCGCTTTTTGTCCTCCAGTTCACTAGCCTCTAATACCATTTGCTGGCTCAATAATTTAAGAAAAACGAGCTTGTAAACTTGAATAAACGGCCTGGTTCAGGCCATCCCATGATGTGCATTGCATTTCAACAGCATATCTCTCACGTTGTGCGTACTTTGCAAATATCGCGCTGTCGTGCGTTTGATCGCGACCACTTCGTGGACAATTCCAGGTGGTGATTTGGCTGGTTTCCTACTGAAAATGGATGTTTGTGATAAACATCTCATGGGTAGAACTGAAGTGATGTAGTTGGTAACCGTTTACATTGATTGCACCGAAGAGCGAGGTCCGGAGACTAAAGATAGTGTTATGGAGTTGCTGCCAACATAAGTGTTAGAAACCACACGGAACAGGCTATCGATCAGTCATCCACACCGAACAGATTGCCATAGAGACTTGATCATAAGACTGCTACGGACTTAGTGGGACCGAATGTCACACGCAAGCACTTGAGTCGGGATCTGATGACACACATACATCGCCTATCACCAATGAACAAATGCAGATAGACATCACGCCCGGCAAACCTTCCTATGGATAGCTAATACTGTAGATGGTGTAAGCTGCGCATGCTTTCTGGAGTTTACTCTGGTCTACAAACCCTGTTTCACTCAAGGCGACGAATTAGCACGATCACAATCAGTGCGTTCCAGCCGTCCGGTGCTGCCTTTACCCAACAGCGTACGCACATTCCATGGCGCCACAGCCAGCATCCCATGTCCATAGACATGTGCTTGGATAAAAGGAAAACCCTGACCTAGAAATTTGAACTGCGAGATACGAAGCCAGGATTGTGTTGATGAAACTCAGCAGAAGCGAATGACTCAAACGTTCGATGAGATGCTAACCATGTCGAAGCGCAATGAATATGGCGTTAATGCTTCATTCGGAATACTTCTGCGGGTAGTAGATAGATCAAGATCTATCTCAAACTTCCAAGGTGGTGCGTAGGTTTCCCGACCAAAGAGGATAATATGACGACGATCCCGCTTAGCCGTTGGACGATCGGAGTGCACTTTGTTTGAAGGTCCTTTTATTTAGTCTCTTCAGCCACATGCAAGAAAACAGTATTGCATCTGTGAATAAAGTTCGAACATACATTCACAGAATTGTGCCCGACAATCTAAGAAACACTTCTACACAGTCAGTTGTGCAACATCCAACCCCAGAAGATTGACTATTTTCATCCAGCCTCCCCTCTGACATGGTTGCACTCGGCAGTACTGAAATGCCAGCCAGCACAGCACAACAGATGGACACAACAAGCAAGCGTGATCAGCACGCCAAATTCGCGGAATAGGCCAGGGATAGTTTCCTGTAACATGGATACATACAGACACGCCGATGGACAGACATGCACTTTGGAGTTTCAACGTTTCTTATTTACCAGAAGCCACAATCAGTCTTACCATATTCTGTGTTGTGTTCCACATCTGGTTGATGGCCAAAACTTCCTTATTCGTGTGTTGTGACCCGCTTGAGTCATATTCATATCGCTTCCTCCTGTTTGTCGTACTCCAATATCCTACATTTAGGTAGGTTGCCTGCTGTTGATATCTCATGTAGCACCTTTAGTATTACCAAATATACGTTCTTATCAATAATGATATAAACTGAACTGAACTGTGGTTATTCTCGTTCTTATTTGACGGTTCTTTCTGTGTTATCTACCAAGTAATGACATGTCTGGTTTAAAACCCTCTATACCACAGGACGAACAGTGTTGGGATACTATGAGCTAACCTAAATGACAAGTTACGGTAGGTCACATTGCCATTTGACTTGATTTATCAAACTGAGTTATGGGACTGGATCTAATTAAGATTCAAGATAACACGACTGAAGTCAGGAATGAAAATATTCTTTTGTGAAACGAGTGTAGTTGTGCCACAGAGGTTATCAAATATCGCCTCAAACCAAGTTATAGTCGCATCAGTTAGATGGTACAGTAGAAATGACGTCGATTTAGAACCTTAAATCTGTGATGTAAACGCTCGTAAACCCACTGAATGTTTTGTTAGTGTGCCACCGTGTTGACCTTTAGTACAAAGTTGTTTGTTTAGATTATTTTTTCTTACGTCCCTGTTTGAATTATGTAGTTGATTTTGCTTCGAACTTAAAGTCATTCTGTATTTCATGCAACCTGACCAAACCTCCTAATTGAGACATTCAGACGTTATGTGTATTTGCTTCATGTGAACAGAACTGATAAACGTTGTATACAAGACTGTATGGTTAACTTTTATCATTACATCTAGGCAGTGCTCTATTTGTCAAAAGTTGTTAAACATGAATGATAAATGGAGTTTTTGCCAGTTATTTAAAATGGAATCGGAAATAATTTATGCCACAGTTGTGGTAAACCGGACCTAAAATAATTAGATGTATTGTTGGTGGCTTTTCTTTCGCTACAAACGTGAATAGAGAATAAACGTATCTGCTGGTGTATAGGTTATATATATATATATATATATAAATTTTGGTGTATCTTTACGAATGTATGCAGTAGACTGTATATTTTTGGACTATGGAAAAGCAAGTTGAGTGGCAAAAAAAGTTGAAGTATATTTGTTTATAGTCACTGACAGTATCATGACGACAATGAACGTAGTAGTTAGTTGTGTTACACTGAATACCGTATGTAATAGACGTTTGTGGGAACACAAGGGTATCACGTTATTGGAATATGACGTGCATTAAACCATGCTGGATACTTAATTGTATGTTTCAATGTGATCTGATAAGTTTGCATGACCCGCTGCGTGATTCTATTTTGAATGTGTTCCATGACTTTAGTTTTCACCAGGCGATCAATTCTGCACAAGTAATATTGGATTAGATTGTTTCAGGCACCCGATGTTTCATACAACGTGAAGGAGGTCGGAATTCCTTGAACAGGACCACCAAATAAGTGACAGTGTAGGTGTTGACGCTGACCCAGTCGGCACACAATTCCCCATTTACTAGTCAAGTTGAAAGAATACAAGCATTTTGTAACCGTTTCCGGTCAAGTTTCTGTATCACGAATCAGCAGTAAGTGGTTTTGGAAGGCCATTCAACTCTAATTTGGTCTCCAATGACATTACCACGTCCAGAATGGTAACGCTGGTATAAATACGTTAGGCCCAGTAAACCAGCGCGCCCACAACATTTTGTTTGTGCGATCGTGGCACAAAACTTCGAAAATTTAATCATAAACGTACCTGACACTTTACTGACACACGGTGGAACGGATGAGCAAAAGTGAGCACCAATGACAGTTTTGTATGATTCGATATTTGGTATGTTTGCTCATTTTACTGTATAGTGTCCTAGAGATATCGCGAAATCCTTCCGGATACGAATCGTGCAATATAAGCCCACTGTCATAGTTACTGTCATTCGAGGTATCTTAATTAATTGAACTTGATACCTAAAACTATTTCGGAAATAGTGGTGCTAACCTACAATAATTGACGAGGGATTGCAGAACATCACTCAAAATCGAAAGCACTCTGTATGTTCAAATGCATCTTTCAATCAGTATACTGCGAACTAAGTGCTTGACATTCGTTTATTCTTCTGACTCGCTCGGAGTTAGTTGTAATTTGCCCGGAGTTGGGCCCCGGCTATTTATCTTAGTTGGCGAGTACGCATTATGCACTACTTCTCCATTAATACGCTACTAAATGTGACCGAATTATCACATTCTCCAAAGAGGAGACACAATGTCTATCCCATGTGACTACGACCCATCACTTTGATGCTCAGTAAGGTAAAAGTCAGCCAGCTGAGCAAGACACTACTGAGGATTTTTGGGGATTTTTGGAGATCACTATTGTCTGATTGAGGATTTTGCTCTCACATTGATTTCGTAGTAGGCACTCCTTGAGTTGGCACTCCTCCTATACCGTGTCATCAAATGATTGCGAATGCACGTTCAAATATGCTTGTTGGATTTACATGTATCACTCATTGATCCCAACTTGCTCAGTTTATCAGCAAAAAGGGTGCCACATTTTTCTGAAACGAGTAGGAACTCAGTAAAAAGTGGATGTAAGGAATCATCACTAAAACAGATGTGCACAACGTGCAGTCGTCTCATTTGATGGAAACTAACATAATAGTCAGGAGTCGACAACTACTCACGGATCAGCCTATGGCTGCCCTGCGATTCTACAACGTTGTTTCGGACTGGTAGCAGGTGTTTGATACTTGCAACTAAACAGAAACCTCAGTAACGCTGATTATGTGTGCGCATAATCATATGCTAGTTATAAAATTGCGAAACAGAGTTACGCACCACTTGTCCGGAGGATAACGATTGGATCTCTGGCATGACCCTGAAGTATACTCAGCGTCACCTAAACTGGAAAATAATGGAGCCAAGAATATCTTACTAATGTTGGTGCCTGGATGAATATGGAAAGATATACTGTCGATTCAATGGAATTGAACTAAGTTATGCGGTCAGTGGTTGGAATGAATAAGCAAATTATCGGTTTCGATTGGTTAGCTGTGATTGCTTTAGTCCCAATAAAATGTCATCGAACTTATCCCATGCTGTCTATAACCAAAGTTAATCTCCCTGTCTGGTGAGCTCTAACATGGGCGCAACTTAATTTCATTGTATTTCCCTATTGGAATTGACCATAAACGTATGCCTGACTTCAAGGATGATAGGTAACTGTCCCCAAAAATGAACCTCTCTCTTAAAAAGATCACATACTTCCGGTTTTGTTATTCTTCAACTTTCCAGTTTGGACTAGTTCTCTAGAAAGCGTTCGTTACGTCGTCTAGTCGGTTAAATCCTCTTCTCTCTTCCACTCAGCCTTATGATTCGTAAATGAACCCATGAAGGCGAACCATAATGGGTGATTCTCGATACTTGTTTGACATCTATTATCTTATTAAGTACCATCGATTTTGCTTTGTGAAACAAGATGTGGGCGTCTAAATCTGTGATGGTGAACATCAAGTCCACTAAAAAAACCTATTCTTTGTGGTCTGTTCACTTGGAAAACTGTCGACAATGTCTTTATGTGGCTAGGCCTATTCTTGTACACTGTATGTTGATAAGTATGAATATTTTTTGTGTTACGTAAAGGTATACTTACAACTGAA